>AZLU01000112.1:0-33018 GCA_002224055.1 Pezizomycotina sp. ARF18 | reverse complement strand
TGGTGGTGTGCAAAACATTCCAACCTCCGCAAGGTCGTGTTCCAAGACCTCTAGTCTCTCGACCTCGATCCTCGAGAGACTCCTACCACCCAAAGGCAAGGCGGCATCTGAATCTGCTTGCATGGCCCTCGTGGGCGAATGATATTCATTAACACACAATGGTACCTTTCAGAGTTACTTACCACTTCTGTGGATCAGGAGTGCAGAACCGATGAAGAAAAAAAGAAAAGAAAAAAAGGAGGGCAGATCAGAACAAGGAAAGAAAGCAAAACGCCCCGTAAGTCATCGTATACTTTTTTCTTTGCTTATCTCGGGGTCGACGTATGTGTGTGGAGTTTGTGGGTGTTGGGTTGTAGTGAGGAAGAGGTTGGCTGTTTTGGATATCAAGGTAGAAAAGGAGTGAGTGGAGTGGGAGCAAAGTGTGGCGTTGCCTTTTTTTTTTTGTTATTTATTAGTAATTTATAATTTTTATTTTATTTTTATTTTTTTATTTACCACCCAAGAATTACTGCAGGGGAATTAAAATAACACCACAAAGCCTCCACTCTTTACATGTTCACTCACACCGCCCCCTTTTTATCTCGCCTACAAAAATTTATTATAATAATGTAATCATGAAGACTTTTTTCATATAATCCTTATTCCTAGTCAATTGACTGGATAATGCGACTGATGCCGTAATACAGTGTCGTATTTACATGCGAGCTCTCTTTTTGCATGATATTTTGCTATCTTTTCTATCGTCTGTCTATCTCGGTTGGACGCTTTGGTATACGATTGCGGCGCATCGACATTTTCGCTTTGCTACTGCTACTATGAACTATGAACTTGACCTTCGTAGTGCGTCTTTATTTTTATCTCAAGCTTCTGTTTTTGTTTATTCTTGATATTCTATTTCAAATTCTCTTTATTCTTTGAGTCTCCGTTCGAGAACGACCAAAAGTATACTTTTTTATCCTCTTTTTTCCCTTGCTGTACCTCAACTGCAGCCCACTAATCCTCGTTCTCGCAATTATATTCAACTATTGGATGCTATATATCACACGGGCAATATCGACGTCCCTTTTTTACCCTTTTGGATGTCGGCTCTCTTCCTCGAAGTGGTTTATTGGTCGAGAAGTTGTTTTGCGAAAGTTGACTACCACGACTACTAAGGATATATCGATGTACACAAGTGGATACTGGCCAAAGAACTGTCCCGACGACAACTTTCCAAGATGTCCAAGCAAGGGTATACGAGCTTGTGGTTGGTCGAATTGTTTTTTCTCCCTTGAGTGGCTAATCCCAAAAACAAAAAAAAAAAAAGGAGTAAAGAGTGATTTTGGAGGCGAAAAAGTGAGGAACAAAAAAAAAAAAAAAAAAAGGAAATATATCGTGCAGATAAGCTAATACATTTCTGTTCTCGGCAGGGGCACACACCTGCAGTGACGTTGAGTGACCGGCAGGTATCGCATACTTCCGTTCAGCTCAAGGCTCAAGCACACTATAGCTGGACCCGTACCAGTACTATTTGGAAAAAGGGGCGTGGGATGCACCTCGAGCGTGGATTTTGCATCCCTGCAAGAGAAGCTTAAAAAAAGGGTTCGGAGGACGAGGAGGAGCTTGGAACTTGGTGCAGAGGGAAAAACTTTTCTCTTCCCCTCTACGTTTCCTTTCCTTTTCTCCCCCTATTGTCTGCTCGTTGGTCTGTCATATCCTTTCCCTATCGATAAATTATCGACGCGGGATGCACAAAATCTGGCTTCGGTTGGGTAATAGA
The DNA here is from genome assembly GCA_002224055.1 of Pezizomycotina sp. ARF18. Lineage (NCBI taxonomy): Eukaryota > Fungi > Ascomycota > Pezizomycotina sp. ARF18. The sequence goes on along the minus strand of AZLU01000112.1, from coordinate 31,259 downwards.
AAACTTTCCAACCCACCGGCGTTGAAACTCGGTCCGTTTCAGTTAGAGGAGACAACTTACTTGCGCTTTCCTCTTTTTGACAAAGACAATAGTGAGTTTCCTCCGACTTACCTATACTCCAGCCACTATTTCTTTTTTCTTCTTTTCTTTTACTAGCTGCCTGGAGTCTATTGCTCCCATGATAATGTTATTTTTATCGAGGTTGAAAAATATCAAGTAGTAGTGCATTCTTGGTTGCGTGTTCAGTTCAGTGTATATACGGTCGCTCCGGATCTCGGCTGGACGGCCAGAAAGACAATCTTGTGGCTGTGAAGCAAGAGTTCGCGAGACGCAGGTATAGACATTAATAACGATCAACGCTTAAGCTACGCACGTATTCGCTTTTTAATGCTTGTCTGGATCAACCCCGATAAATAACGAAGCAAAATTTTCTCTCCCTGCGAATTGAAGAGACCGCCTCCGATAAAAAAAAAAAAAAAAAAGTATATTATGACACTTCGATCTTCAAAGTTGCACTGCTGCGCGGCATTTTTTCTAAAGCGAACGCGAATCAACAAGGTATTGAGCCTTTTTTTTTTTTTTTTAAAGTCAAAGTGATTTTTAGGCTGAGGTTTTGTCTCAGAAGCTCATGAGCCGCGGCCGACTGTGCTTGACAAGGACGGCAAGCTCCTAGCTAATTTAAAGAATGATATAGGAAAGTATGATAGGCGTCGTTGGAGCTTAGTACCGCGGGCTAGTTCACAGCCGTACAGGGAAAATCGCAACCCGGACATATGTCACCTCGTTGATGCTGAGAAAATTGGATATGGGGTAAATCATGATTACCATATCATTCAGTGAAGCTTCATGCTTGGGGGTTTTAATGTCTTTGATACCGGATTAATTTACGATCAAAAGCCAAGCGGACCGCTTCACGAGGCCGTTGAAACTCGGAATTTATGCTCTCCCGTGCACTCGCCACTCGGCGTGCGGCGTTGCATAGGAAGGTACGGGACGTAGCAGAAACATTACCATCTCCGTCGTATCATGAGCTTGAGAGTAAACTAATTGTCACTTCAGGAAACTGGACGAAGCTTTACAAAGGCAATAAATGTGAGAAGAAACATGAAAACCTGGTTTGTGTTTGTTCATCAAACTTTTTTCTTTCTTTCTTTCTTTTTTTTTTTTTTTGAGATAAAATAACACTCAAGTTCTTCAATACCCTAAAGCCCTGAATAGAAGATATTTTAAGGATCTGCGCTTAAAGCAACAGCTTGTGAAAATTTACAGGTTCGATATTCTTCAGCTGGATTTTCATGCCATTGGATGACACAAGATTCTTCAGTCCTGGTATCTTCGTTTGTAAGCGCTCATGAAGACGAAGAAAATGCGATGTTGACAACTTGGGTGACCCACCCTTGATGAAACTTGTGACACTTGGTGGAGGAATTTTTTACTGGTATACCATATTTCAAATATTCTTCAGGGCTACTAACAGGAGATGCATCCTACTATCCAGCGCTTCGCGGATTATTGCCCTAGGGCTGGCGCATACGTGGACCTTTGTAAGGTCGAGATAACAATTCAGGGATACGCTTGCACGTAATGACGAGTACGCAATATGCCCCCGAAGAGTATCGGAAAGATTCATGTGTTCTTTTTCTTCCACTACACAAAGTTTGCGTCAATCTCGAATACATTGTCTTTGTCATAGCTTTACCTTGATCCCCAAACTTAAACAGTAATAGTTATCAAAAACGATGGGAGCTTTGCTAATACGAGCGATCTTCCCCAGACCTTCGGACCGTGACGCTGGCTAGAAATGGAGATCACGGTTTCGGCGAGATATTACGAGGTCGCATTTGTTTTCTTGGTGATACCGTATGGCTGTTCCACGGCTAGATGCTTCGTATAGCTAAACATCTTGAGAGTAAGCTCGTCTCGTCTTCATGATACATGTCATTGTGAATAGAATGACGAAGGACAAGCCACTTGATTGATGTCCGAGCTTTCGAAGAAATGCTTGAAGATAATACGTTTCCTTGAGACTATTTGCTGCTCTTTATTAACAGACGGCTGAAGCTTCAAATTCTCTATTTCTGAAAGAGCAACGCCAGCCGAACTTCAAATACAAGGCAAGCGGCAAGACTGGTGACACGAATGATCCTCATACCAGAGCTACCGTCGAGAAAAGTAATCAGAGTTATATGGTCCGTCCTCAATTAGACATTCCAAAATAACTATTATAAAATTCCTTTTTTATTTCTTGAATAACCACGTTTCAAGTTTTTCTACAGGTTCGAGAGAGTTATGAGCTCTGCAGCCCTACCAATCGCAGCGGTTGGTTCGTGGAGATTTTTATTTTGTCTCCTTAAGTTTGGGTCAAGGCGCCTATAGATTTGTTAACCCCACAAAAAATTTTCTAGCCCAATCCATGGATTTCATGGCGAGATCCGTGGCTCCCAAGTGGCTGAACGCCTGAAATTTCCTGCGGCCAACCACAAAGTTTAAACTCAGGCGCTGCTGTCTAGCCTGATACGAACTACAGGCTCCTCGCTAACAATTTTTCTTTAGCGTTACACGTTTTTATAATAATAATAATAGTAAGCTGGTTCCGGTCTATTGGTTCAGATATTAGACCTACCAACGCTTCTTATTCATTTCACGTATTCGGAAGAAGAGGCTGTTCTATATTTACGCTCAAAAAGTCAAAATAGACGTCAATATATTCTTGCTTTGCTGTTTTCTTCTTGAAAGAGCATGAATTCATGAAAACGCATTGACATTTTCAGGCGTTTGCAACAAGATCAGCAAACTTGGCTTGATTGCCTGCAAGAAAACAAGTGACCCAAAACACAAAACGACGCTTCAGACAAAACACTGACTAATTCAAATGGTCAGCAAACATGACCTTTCTCTTTTTCTTTCTTTTCTTTTTATGATCTATATTTATTGTCTTCATTGAAAGATGATTCATGAGCCAAAAATAACAAGGCGATTGTTCTTGCAAGCACAACGAGTCCTACGGAGACCAATGATGTCTTTTTGACTTGGAAGCGATTGAGAATCTGAGAATATAACGAAAAAAGCTTGTTACCCAGGCTCATAATGCGCTTAATCCCGACCCTAGTATGATAAATATCGCTATTATATTATGTTTATTTTTAACATCATGGGACGAGGGCGGGTGTTCCCGATATAGAGCAATAACCGCATTGTCCTACATGATTTGCTTGGTCTATTCCGAGACCCTTCTTTACCCTCCCAACAATATTATATTTTGCAATTGCAATTATCCAGATTTTTGATTTGGAAACCTGGGTGTAATCCAATCTATTTCCAACAACAATGGCATTCTAAAAATAATGCGAAAAGAAGTATACAGATCCAGATTCAGTTTCTCTTTATCTATTAATCGTGCACGAATTCATCTCTACTTAGTAATTATTAATTTCTGTGAGAATTCTCCGAAAGCAAGGGCATGAATGCGAGGGGCAGTGCTCCCCCGCCATTTATTGCTTGATCTCCAAAGTTCTTCATAATAGAGCTAAAAGTGTGGCTTTATAGTAACTTCCAAAAAGGGAGTGGCGGTCACCAGCCACCGATCACTATAATTCGGTCTGTTCGCCTGTTCTATCCTTCTTTTATGCACGGCACTCCCGAGTCCCGAAAAAAATAGTAGTATCCAAAAATAAACCTTTTTTATATCGAAATTTGCCTTACGAAAAACTAACACCTTTCCGCATTTCTTATCGTCGTCGTACAACTGCCCGATCCTTTTTTATCGACAACAAGTAGCTGAGCCCGGAACCGACACATTGAGCACATAGATCTTCAGATAATAATGCCCAGCGTCGGATCCTCTATACCGCCAGACCTGGAAGACGAGATTACGTCGCTCAATTCGATATACGCGGACGGCACTTTCCAGATCCTCAGCCCAGACGCTAACACGCTAACAGCATCACTGTCACCACCAGCCGCAGTCATCAATCCTCCGGTAGAATTGAAGATCAGGTTCGATTACGACTACCCAAACTCGGCTCCAGTGATATTAGAAGGGACAACGAACGGTAAGGGCTTGAGCCGAGGGGAGGTACTGCAGGTGGCTAGGGATGTGCTCGGGCAGATATGGATGCCTGGTGGCGTTGTCATGTTCGAACTGGTGGAAGCTTTAAAGGTAAGGTGACAATTTTTTTTTTTCCTTTCCAGCCTCGATTTTCATTTTCTTATGTGAGGGATGAGGCAAATTATGCACATCAACTATGCAAAAATAAAAAAGTTATCGGATGAAAATAAAAAAAGAACAATAAATATAAAATAAATGATTTATCATGTTATGAGTCGCCTTGTTTCAAGAATTTCGAAAAACAAGAGAAGAATAAAATCTTTTGTTCTAGTATGTTCTCGTGATTCTCTCCAAATAAATTAAAAATTTATTATGATTAACAAAAGTATTGTACCAATTTTGTCAAAGCTCACACACATAACAGGAAATCAAACTCCGTTTGTTGAAAAATGAATTAGGAAGTACTGCACCGAGAACCTGACTCTGAAGAAGCGGCGGAACCAGAGACAACAATAAGTCAGGAACAAGAAAAAGATGAGGAACAGCCGGGTACCGATATCGAACGGGAAAATGATAACAACAATCCGGATAATATCAATGCCAACACCTCGCAGATACCGTGGGCGATAACGCCGACGACGACAGTCCAGAAGTCGGTCTTCGTGGGTAGGGCTGTGCGCGTTGCCTCAGTCAACCAAGCAAAGGGATACGTGGAAGAGCTGATAGCTACCGATCGTAAAGTGGCAAAGGCGACTCACAACATTACAGGTAAATTCTAGAACCCTTTTCTTAATCTAGACTGACTGGATATCCTGTTGAATAGTAATGCTGACCTCTTGATCTACAACGGTATAGCATGGAGGATAAAAACCGAAGACGGTGTACAATTCCAAGGTAAGGATTCACTGTTTCACTGGGTTAGGAGGATTAGAATACTGAATATCTTACCTTCGCTGCTTTTACGCTCGCAGACAACGACGATGACGGTGAGACAGCGGCCGGCTCTCGACTGGCTCACCTTCTGGAGCTCATCGGTATATGGAATGTCATGGTCGTTGTGACTAGGTGGTATGGTGGCGTTAAGCTTGGGCCTGATAGGTATTTCTTAAGCCTCCCTCCTACCCAGCCATTCCCAATCATTTTGCTAGCAATTCGCAACTTTTTTTTCCCCTTCTTTCTTTTTCGAAAATTTTTTTTTTTTTTTTTTTGCGTGGGTTTGCGGGTCTTTAAGATCCTTGCGTCTTTTTTCGCCATCTTTTTGTGAACATGCTATATCCTTGCTTTCTTTTTATCCTAAAGAGATAAAGAAAATCATCTGTATGGAATGTTTCATCTACCCTTGCACGGTTGTACCTTTTTTTTTTTTTTTTGGTCTTTTTGTCTTTTTGGGTTTTTCCTTCCCTTATCCTATTGTTCCCTGATTAAGAAATTTTTCTGCAGGTTTCGAATAATCAACCAGGTGGCCCGGGAAGCTCTCGACATTGGTGGGTTCATCAACGCTGATGCTGGTGCTGGTGGGAAGTCAAAAGCTTCCGGCGGTAGCAGCAGTCACAGTAAAGAAAAAGGCAAATCGTCGAAAGGAAGGTAAATAATATCTACTTGTTGAAGGAAATTTTTCTAGCTTCCTGAAACTCCGCCCAGTCGCTTCGTGAGAAAAGTCTGCAGACTTTTCCACGTTTTTTTACTTCCTCTTTATATTAAAGGAAGACGGAAGAGTATCGATGTTCCTTGTTAAAAAAAAAAATTGTTATTGTAGATACCTAAGTTAAATATGATATCCCAACTAGCACTAGTTATTTTACCCTTTTTCGCTACCAGGTGCTCGGTCGACCGGTCAGTGTAACGTTATAAAATAATCTATCGCCCGTAATTAAACATACTGTAATACTGAGTGCCAACTGTAACAACGTATATCCTGATAGATTAGTTAATCTAGTGGTACCATCGTCTGATCATGTAGTTGGTGACATTTAATATTGGTTGAAATCCAATATGACCAATGTGGGGTGTGTGGGAATACAGTATGCTAAAATTCTCCAAGAGCTTCCTAGATTTTAAATAAGCTTAATATATTTGAAAACAAGCGATATGAAAAGAAAAAAATATCATGAGATTAGTTCACATTCCTAGGTTGTTTATACGTCCGAATGGTGCCTAGGTATCTCTGTTCGATGAGCCTGGAATTATTTTCCGTATATTAATATTTTCTTCTACCTGGAAACAATACTAGCGGTATGTCAATTGACGCCTATTCCTGGCTGTCTATTGGTTTTGACAAGCCATGTAATTTGAACATGTTTTTATTATTGTTACTGTGGCTTCATGATAATTTATTGGTAATATCTAAGAGAGTCGTTAAATCTAGAAAATTCGTTCTAATCTAATAAGGTCGCGGAAGAACAATGTAACAGTAAGCCACGATCATCCCTTCTACATGATAAACCTTCCGTCGAAACTCGCAAAAGCTTGGTATTTGTCAAAATGTAGCACAGACCCATAGAGCCATAATAATATCTCTCCTTTTTCATTCGGTCTTCTCGAAATTTGTTCAAAGCCTAGCCCTAGCCTCAACAATCTCCTCCAATCTCGCAAACCTGTAATAAAATTTAAGGCTCTCCGGGTTTGCCAGCGTGCCCGACGGGACCACCGTCTTTCCGGAAACGATCTGCTTAACCGGCAACTCCACCTTCTTCATGTTCACCGTCGTCGGGATCTCGGGAGTTTCGAAAACGTACCGCGGAACGTGGCGCTTGCTCAGTTCCGTTCCTATCTTTTCTTGTATTTGTTTTACGAGTTCTTTTGTGAATGGTTTTTGGGGGCGCATTTTGAGGAATAGGAGGACTGTTTCGTCTTGGTCCTGAGGACGCCGTTGGCCGACGCAGACGCTGTCGAAGACGGAGTCTTTGAAGTATTGGTCTATTATGTTGTAGATGTCACCTAAAAAACAAGAGGATCATGTTAGCAGAACGGACCAACATTACGTATTTAATACCAGCAAAGCAAAATCGGAGAGCTTTAAAAAAGATCCAAGAGGGAAAAGGTTCTAACTCACTCGAACCGAACCGAACCCCGCTCGGGTTCAAAACGCCATCAGACCGTCCGTGATAGACATGCCCACCCGTAACGGGGTGTATAACGATAAAATCACCGTGCGTCCACACGTTATCGAACTTGGCAAAGTACGCATCGTAGTACTTCTTCTCCCCGTCCGGTCCCCAGAATTTACAAGGCATCGTAGGAAAATGCGACGCGCACACCAACTCTCCCGCCTCCCCATCAGGCAAAACCTTACGTTCATACCGCCCTGCGGACGGGTCGCAGACTTCGACTTTCATACCCAAGCGGGAACCCTGCAGTTGGCCGACGTACACCGGTTCCAACGTATTCCCGCAGGAGAAAGTAGACGCTAAATCCGTTCCTCCCGAGATATTCGCGAGCTGAACGCGCTTGGGAAATGCGACGTCGTAGAACCATTCGTAGAGTTGGTCGCTGAGCGCCATACCCGTTGACGTTACGCATTTTAGAGAGGATAGGTCGAATTTATCCCGCGGGATTATGTTGCGGTTGTGCAGCTCGGTTAGGTAGCGGGGTGATATACCCAGGTGGGTCACGGAGAACTTTCCCGTGAGCTTTAATAGGACGAGAAGGTCTGGTACTAAGGGGCTACCGTCGTAGAGAACTATGGTGGATCCGCCGTTTAGGCTGTTGAGGGAGGCCATGAACATGATCCAGCCGGTTGTGGTGTACTAAAGTGACGGCCGTCGTTAATCCGTGAAGTTTTTCAATTTACCTAATGGAAACCTTAAGGAGCCGGATTTTTACCTGTAAATTGACGGACGTCTCATCCATGTCGTAATGCAGGAGAGCCTCCATCCTGGGGCAAAGCGTGATGCCTCCGGAGCAGTGCGTTATGCACTTCGGTTGTCCAGTGGTGCCCGAACTAAATGCAATAAAGAGCTTTTCACGGCAATTATATGATTAGATTTGAATTTTCATTGTTCACAAAGGGCATTATACGAATCTTTAAGTGACATACCGGTTCGTTAAAAGCGACTTTTTCGAAGAAAGGTTCCTCATTTTCTTTCGTCCCTTGCAAAAATCCATCCAAAGTCTTGCACAGCGGAATGCTGCTGAAGTCTAGTGCCTTTTCAGGCTGATTGGGATACCTGGGCAGTATTATACAGCCCTTAAAGTCGCCTACGCCTTGCATTCTGTCAACGACAGCCTTGATATTGTTCCTCAGGTCTGTGGTCTTGTTGTTGTACAGCGCCTGGTCGTCGTAGAATAGGTACTTGGGCTGTATCTGCAGCAACCTGTCCAGAACGCCTTTAACGCCCATGTCGGTAGAGGACGTGCTGAAGATTGCCCCAAGGCCGCAGTAGCCAGTACTACTACAATAGTTAAGTAACTATTGGCCGCGACCAAGGCGATACGATCGCCTTTCTTAACGCCATGGCGGCGCATGGCAGCCGAAAACCGCGCGACATCCCGGCGGAGGTCGCGCCAGGTGAATATTTTGATTTCAGTACCGCCTTCGCGGGCTTCGATGGCGGCGGTCTTGTCGTCGTCTTTACCGACGGTGCTGTAGCGTGATTTCGTTGGGTGGAAATTCGGGGAGCGGAGGTACAGCAGGTTCTCAGCGAAGTTTACGTAGGTTCCGTCGAACCATTTCGGACGCGAGTCGAGTCGCGCTCGCGAGTCAACGGGCTACATAGTTATTATTAACCTTCGAAGGAAAAGCATATATTGTCATCAATTGAGGTGCTGAAAAGGTACGAACCCTTTCAAACGAGCCATCGTATATAAGCTGCGCGAGTTCCCAAGACTCGCGCCAGAAATCCTCAATGTTATCCACGGACCATTTGTGGACATCTTTGTAGGTCTAGAGTTAGAACATTAGCCATACAATAATATCAATCTACGTATAAAAAAAACAAGAAGAGCTAAATTAGGCCCCCAGTTTACCTGTAAATTCTTCCCATATTTTCTGTTTACATCCCGCCTGAATTTATCCAGAGGCGTAGACTTTGGGTTTGGATGTTTCCAAAGGATCCTTGGAGCAGGAAGGTTGGTCGACGTCGTTGTCGGTGCGGACTGGGATGTCATCCTTGCACAAACGGGCTGCTCGCTTAAAGTTTATCTCTTTGACGATAAAGGGGGGAACGACTCCTGTGAAACTTAAACACCTCCGAGCACGAAAATATCGAGAGAAGACAAGGAATTGAATGGATTGAAAACGAAAGGAACGTCTAGATCTCCTTATATTGAGATAAATGAATGGTGTTTTCCGCCCTCCGCACCCACCGAATTAACACTTAAAACGCGTTTGGGCGGACCCTATTCCGAGGAGCAAACGACCGAATGATGCCGACGCTTTACAGCCGAAATCGGCTGAAAAACGTCCACGATCGTCATTACATAAGTATAGTGCGGAGACCACTATTAACCGACTAGCATGGAGAAGAATCTAAACTGGTTTGGGGTAATTGCCGATGAAAGCTTAAGTCAAGCTAATTTCCCTCACCGTTGCTCGGCTGGGCTGTGCATCGGGGCTCCTAATCGGTAATCATCCATGTCATCGACTTGAATCCAAGAGCCACACAGGTTTTTGTAGATTGCGCTTTAGTGTTACTTTATCTCTTGAGCTCCGAAGTTGATCGACCCAGTCAAAGTTCTGCAGGGTCGAAACGCCCACTATTATTCAACCATGCAACTGCGTAGTGGTTCCGGGGGTTCTCTGCTATTTTGTTAGGGTTTCGAGAGATCATGGAGGAGTGCCTTTTTGCGATGCCTGCATATTTTGGGGGAACCCACGTTTTGGAGCTTTGTGCGTTTCGGAACCCTGTGAGGAAATGATAAATCTTTTTAATCGTCCTCAGCTTATTTTTAGCGAAATCGCAGATTTTCAACATCGTTTTTTTTTTTTTTTTTTTTTTTTTTTTTTTTTTTTTTTTCGCTCAGATCATCTCGTATGTATATATATATATAGCCCGCATTATACTTAAGAAAAAAAAATGTGGTATAATATCGATAATTATTCCTAATCGATGACCAAATATTGTTTCGCAGTTTGAGGAGCGAATATCCGCAAGTTCGCGACTTTTTGGGACAGGCTCCGAGTTTGCCAAAGGTGAAGTATACACGAACGGGGCCATAGTTTGTAGCGTCTTATCAAGCAATGAGAAATCCGCTCCACGAACTCCATGGTACCAGAAATACATTTGCAAAGTTCGGTATAGACCATGTTTGCTCTTAGCTAGGGAGTGTGGCGGACCACCATCTTGCTTTTTGCTTTAGGTAGTGACAGACAAGCTATTATTCGACGTCACCGTGTGGCGGTTACACGCATGCTTTCCCGCGTTACACAAACGTGAACAATGGAATCTCCAGAAGAATTTGAAATTAAAGGCACGCTGAACTGGGATCATTACCTTTATAGGTCGTCCTTTTTCGACTTCGATATTGAATGGATGGTAGGGCGTATAGCTCGTGGTGTTTCGCACAATCATTGTGCGTCATCAGTGTCCGGTGATCCTGGTATTCGAAGTGTGCGGGGTATTATGAGCTTGCTGGGATGAATTAAACTCCATCTCATATATAGCGCCATCGTGTCTGTGTATACTAGTACTGTTACTGTTGGCTTCTTTGTCTGTTTCACTGAGCTAGATCGATAAATAGGCCTGGTAATTCGTAAATCGAGCGCTCATCAAATAACAGGCCGACGAGGACGAGATGAAATAGGATATATCGCTGGCACGCGTACAACAGAAAGCATTTTCTTCTGAAGATGGAGAGCGATCAAATATATAAGCCAAAATTACTTGGGGATGTGGACCTTACTCACTAAGTAGTAGTAAAATAGCTTCATTATTAAATAATAATAATAATAATAATAATAATAATAATAATAATAAATAAATAAATAAATAAATAAATAAAATTTTTCCCTCTTGCTAACAAACAGTTAATTTCCACCAAGCCAGACGACTTTCCAGGCGTCATTTATCATAACAGAAAGCTGAATATCTTTTTGTAGCTTCTTTTCTCCCTTCGTTTCTTCTCTCAAGTTCTATTTCGCTCTCCGAATGCCTTAATCTTATCATACGGCAACAATCTTTCGCTCCAGCTCCGAGTAGAACGAAAAGTTGTCTATAAAGTGCTAATCCTCTCTCAAACGAACTCGACCGATCTTTCTTTCTTACGAAACCCGCTCGACTGTCGAAGCCATCGAGCTTATTCAAATACCCTCATAGAACCCGCATACGCCATGATGAATACGAACAAGAACCTGCGGCTTCTCTGGCCTTTCAGCCTGCTCGTTGCCCTTTTTCAGGTTTTTCTAGCAGGTCCAACCTTGTCTCAGAATTTGACGTCTTCTCCAAGCCAATACCCTATTGGGGCCTCTGTCGTCGATGGGATCACAGAAGTATGTTGGCCCTTCTCTTCTAGACATGACTACCGTATTAGAGGCCCGACCACTTGGAAAGATCTGACAGAGAACTCTTCTGTATATCAGCGGCTTTAGTTGACAATACGCTGTATCTTTTGGGAGGAAGAGTTCTCACCAAAGATATCCTTAATACCCCGATCGGATTCTCCGGGCTGCTGTGTATCTTTGTTCCCCTACTTCCCAAAATTTCTAACATTAATTGTCTTCCCTTCATATACTTTTGTAAAATATCGTCTCGTCCCCTGACCTCCATTTTCTAATCACTTTCGTAGCCAACGAGTTCATTTCACTGGACCTCACGAAGTCCTTCAAGGTTGGAAACGCACTTTTTAACGCCTCCAAAGAAGACTTCCACCATGGGAACCGGTTGGGTATTCTATCTCCGCAGCTTCGGATTACAAGCCGACCATAGTCAATAATAACGAACTCTTCGATGGCCGCCCGAAAACATCACAGAATCAACCGGAGATATATCTTTCTGGCGGGATGCTCTGGCGGGTCAACAGCAGCCTCGTGTTGGTGGACGGTGTCGTATACTACGACAACATTTCCGACCCATCAACTCTGTGGACATTCGACACCATAGAGGGCGAATGGGACATGAAAAAGCAGTACCAGGTTCCAGACGCGACGAATTGGCCGAAGAGATACTACAGGGGTGGCTATACAGCGTCTAATCCGAATCTGAACAACGGCGAAAGTATAGCCTTCCGTGTCGGCGGAGCCAGGGTTTGGATGGCGGAGACGCAGAAGACAGATCCTACTGGTTCCACGCCGATGAACAACTTCTGAGCATGGATCTAAATGATCAGGATTGGACAAAGAAAGTAAGCATCTACCTCTTCGAGGGTTACTAACCAATCTTGGCTAGGAAAGTGAAGACTGACTTGGAGCTACAGACTTCGAACCTCGATAGTAACGAGAAGAGCATTGGTGCCGCAGTAACCTGGATCCCCATCGGTGAAAAAGGATGTCTCGTCTCAATTGGCGGTACTATCGAGACAGCAGCTAGAATCCAGAGCGGGGGAAAAGATGATGACCCTAAAAGTGTCAGCGACCTCGTGGTTAGTCAAAGCACTTGTTAAATTTACTATACGCCGCAGAGCTCGATCACATGAACGATCTACTAATGATGATTACTCAATCTAGAGACCTTCCGAAGAGATTAGAATCTATGACATCGCTCAAGAGAAATGGTACAGCCAGACGGCAACAAAAGCACATTCAGATCAAACGGACGAGATTCCTTACCAACGTATGGATGCATGCTCGATCGCTATCTCGGCAGAAGACAATTCATGGCATGCCATATACTTCTACGCCGGAGGCTCAGGCTCAGGAATGTTCAGTACCCCCGAGGACGACTCGTACTACGGCGACGTATTTGTTCTCCTGCTGCCGGCCTTTCGGTGGTTCCGTGCGACTATTCCTCAGGATACTCCGAACATGGTCCCTTACAGGCGAACCCGTCACCGCTGCCACCGCGTCGGTAAAAAGATGCTTGTTATCGGCGGTACTTCTAATGACCAAAAATTGACGGCGGCCAATGCGGTTTATCCGACGTTTACCAAGTCCACTTGCGAGTACGACGAGATCCATGTCCTCGATATCAGCACCCTCCAATGGGACAGCGAGTGGAAGGGCATCAAGGAAGCCGGAAGCATAGCCGGCTTCCAGCCGAATGTAAACCGGAGCATCGGCAACGAACCTGAGAAGGGATGGAGCTCTAATGACTTGAAGGAGCTATTCGACGAAAGCCCAACTTCGAAAAAGGGTAGCGGGTTGGGTTACAAAGCCGTCATAGGAATCATCTTCGGTGCAATCTTCTTTGCTGCCGTTGTTGCAATGGCCCTGGGTTACTTTTGCTGCTACCGCCGCCGCCGCCGAGCCGCGGTAGCGGACAGAGAACAAATGAGACAAGTTTTTGGCAGTAACCGTGATTCATATGGATTGGCAGAATCAACCGCTCCGAAGAAGGCCCCAGGGAGGAGAAAGCATACAATGAAGCGGGCATCGGTAACACCGCGAGGACCTCGACTTTGAGCGAAGCTGCGGCTGCGGGAAGGCGTAGGACGCAATTCATTGCCGCGGAGCTTGACAGCCGTCCCGTGTCGGAGCTTGGAAGTGACAGTTTCTTCTCTTCGGTTAAGAACCCAGGGAGTAACAGAGGCAGTAGAGCTCCCTCCGCTCTTTCCGGATCAGGCATCCCTCCGGAGGCTTCGCCATTGGCTGGAGCGTCGCGTCCTCCGAAGGTTGGGCCCATATATGAGATGGAGTAAGGGTTGATTTAAGGAAAGTGAGCTAAGAAAAAGAGAATAAAAAATAAGGAAGGTGATATAATATTTCGAATGCAATGAAAAGTAAATGTATTCTGTACATAATAGGAGGAGGATGGACTGTCTCTGAGAATACTAATCATATATAGGGAAGGGAACTAACTTGGGAAGGATGGAGAGGGAAAGTATACATGTGAAGAACGCAGAAGCTACCAAGTATTTGATCACGGGGAAGAAAAAAAATTTAATGGCCTTAATAAAAACGATATTATAATTCTAGGGGCCTCCGCCGGATCCCGTGGTGTTTTCAAGCCAATTAGGTGGCCATGCTTATATTTCTCGGCATTTAGGGCTCTCATAGAGACGTGGACTTCTAAATTCAAACGTCCACATTGCTATCATGACATTTATGCTTTTAACGGATTCCGGACGTCCAACTGCTCTCGCTCTACTCTGCGACAACAAAAGCGACAGCCCGTTATTATAATACATAATATTATCTCATCCATAATATTTCAGACTAGTTTCTGTTCAAACTATTCAAGTATTGTCATTGGTGAAGTCACAGAGAGTAGGAAAAGTTGAATATAGCTAATGATATGAGTAAAATTTCCGAAGTATATGACTTAGTTCTAAGCTGAAGTAAGTGCTCAGGTGGCAGTATACCTCCATTTCTCTCTTTCCTTCTCTTGACCTAACATCTAAACCATCTAACACCTCGATATATATACTTACTCATCTTTGATTTAGGTTCAATATCAATACTCCAGCAACTTCTTACTGGCTAGGCGCGCGATGCGATATCGATTTACGGAAACCGCACCCAGGTTGGCTTTGATTATCAACTCCGCACTTGAATAAGTGGGCCGCGTTGGGATCTTGCGATTGCAATGGCTCGAAAACGTCTAACCGCTGCGACTTTAGTGTCACATACTGTGGGGTTTTCAAAGGCCACTGGACCTCACATCGGCTAAAAGACATTGCAATATCGAAAAGAGTCGCATTCCGCATCTGCTTTCTGCGGTCCCAAGTATAGCGGCAGCGGCAAGCCATGGCATATCGAGAATGCCAAATACGCCGAAATTTCGGTGATATCATAACCCGAATTCACGAAGGTCACATTGCTTAGTCTGTGCGACAACAGCGATCGAACAAGGGTGATAGCATTCGCTCAAAAATATACCCTTGCAGCAATACCAGCATGCTCTCGTCATTACCTCATAGGTGAAACAAAAAACCACGATGCAAACGATCGAGCTTTTGCGAAACACGGGACGGATAAATGGAAGGAAATTTGAATATATCGGTCTTATCATGTTTAATTACTAAGATTATTTTACCCCAGTTTTTTGCTCTGAGTAGCTGCCTCTTTGCCGCTTCCACGTTTCCAAGGAACCATAAAGTTGTCAAAAGGCATCGGCTCATGAGTGTAAGTTTAGTTCTATTCCGTTAGGTGACATGATGGTGATCCTCAAAACATGGAGTCTTCGATTACGGCAAAAAAGAGCCTCCACACTTCGGTATTGCATCGAATTTTCTGTTTCGTTTCCATTGCAGCTACTAACAAATATGCAGTTGTAGATTTGCTTCTTCTCGGTCTTTTCGGAGGTGCCTTTAAAATTACTAAAAATGGTCAGGCGGCTGAGAAGGCGGAAAGCCAGCTCTCAAAATCCATTGGCAGCTTCAAATTCCAAGCTAATCAGCTGCAAGGAACTAAACGAGAGCCAATTATCGCCCATGTAGCTATTTCGCCACATAACACATGTGAAGCTTGCAACTGACAACGAAAGGAAACAGGACAAGAACGACTGACATCCAACGGCATGTGAGTGGAAATGGAAGGAGGATAAGGCAGAACTCGCCCTCGTTTCGACTCTATCCAAGATTTATTAGTGGAGATGCTTGATAGTATAGGTGGTGGTTGTTAATTTTAAAATCTTGCATTATAGACGAAGGGTCGAGGCTCTCTGGGAGGCCAAGAGATCGAAGAGTTCTTTCTATCACGATCTAAAGAATCTTGCACTTCTCATGCACGGACGGCCGGATTAAAGCTGTCCGTCTATAGGTATTCGTGAATTTCAGCTTTTTATTGACCCACATCCTTTTATTCCGCCTCGGTTGGAGGACATGAGCTTAAGTCCAAATTAACGTGGCCCCTTTTCACGAAAGGTACTTTGTTCCTGAATGGCGAACAATACAACTGTGAGGGATTTTGGTAGCTTCGATGGAAGCGTTCCCTTTTTTTTTTTTTCTTTCGGATCCTGGACCGAGATCATGAGGTTTGATAATGAGTTGAATAAATACCGGTCACTGGGCCCCTTTCGTAATGGGGAAAAGTGGCTTTCGTTACTGTCCCGCTATATATGCACGAGAGTATACCGTATATCCGAAGCATAGGGCTGCCGACTTTCGCTGCTTCACCCCTCTAAAACGTCGCTCGTTTTTTCCTCTGTCTACCTTTTCACCCATTTCCGTGCTTGCTTCATTTTCCAATTTCCAAAATAATTATCTATCTCGATATATTTTATTTAGATTGGATAATAGAAGAAAATGCGCGGCCTTTTCACACTCGCTTCGTTAAGCAGCCTATGGCTTCTCTCCTCAGCTGTTCCTGTCGCGGACCCTGATGCGATCTCCAGCACTATCATCAATGGCGGCGTCAATTCTTATCTCGAAAAGAGGGCTAAGGACGGCCTCTTCTCTTCGGACTGGTGCTTCGATTGCAACGCCATCACGAACAAAAACTGGATGTCGTCGATACCAGATTCGACGCTTCTGTCCAAGATATCAATTCCAGGAACCGTAAGCTCTTTCTACATGAACAATCTACTTTTCCCCCTTATACGCATATATATATATATAAATATAAATATAGCACTAACACGGCACCTTTTTCGTAGCACGACACCATGACGTGGGCAGCGAACCTCGGTATCGTCGGGGCCCAGTGCCAAAACTACGACCTCACGACACAGTTGAATTCCGGAATCCGGTACATCGACCTCCGCGCCTGGTTACTCGCCGGCGAGCTGCAAATGTCCCACGGTCCCGCGCTGCTAGGTTGGAAATTCTCCGACGCCATGACAACAATCTTCAACTGGCTCGAGCGAACCCAACGGAAGGTCTCATCGTACGGATACGAGAGGAGGAACCACCGCAGCTATCCGGCAAAACGGCGTTCGTGGATAGGTTCAACTACTTCCTCAGCGGCGACGGCGCGTTCTCCACTCTGTTCAACAAGCACTTGCTAAAACCCAGCACGCCCGGTTCGACTACGATACCAACTCTCGGCGCACTGCGCGGCAAGATGCTCATCCTCCAGGGCTTCGGCTCCGACCCTTGCCAGTACGGCATCCGCTGGGCGCGAGCAACTTTGCGATAGAAGACAACTACGACGCCGGACCGATCGGCAAGCTGAAGAGCACCAAGTGGCCGTCCATCCAGGATAACCTCCAGAAGTCGCTCGCGGATAATTCGGGAATACGATGTACATGACGCACTTGAGCGCCAGCACGTCCTGCCCGCCCATTATGCTGCGGCAGGTCTGTTCGTCGGTCCGCTGATTAAGTATAAGGGCATGAACCAGCTGACGGGCGAGTGGCTGGCGAGCAGCGCTGTTAACCCGAACTCGGGGAAGAATTTGGGAGTTGTGATGATGGACTTTGCGGGCGCGAAGCTCATAAATCAGATACTCAAGTTCAATGCGCATTTGACTGGCAAGAAGTGATTTTTATTTTTGCTCGACTAAACACGCGGTATATCTCAGGATCAGGAAAACATTTGCTTCTATTTTACCTTTTCTATCTCGCTATTTTCTTCTTCTCATTCTCCCTTGGCGGAATTTGGATTTGCTTTAAAAAAAAAAGATACCCGATATCATGGATCTTCCATTTCAATTCTTGTACATATTTGCCTATATTTACACCTTTTTACAAACCTGTAGTCAGCTTTTTCTGTACAAGTTGCATACATGTAAATATATACTACTTTCTCAAAATATACATATATAATGTTTTCTTCACGAAGGATGAAACTATGAAGGGAAAAAGATGACTTCAGGCTACGCCCCTGCTCTAGCGACCAGGAGTACATCATTGTTGGCGAAAGTAACAAAAATCCTATTTCAAAGTTAGCTACTATTATCAAACCACCAGCGGTAGGAGCTTCGGAAGCAGGACGTAGAGTGATATAATACGCTACTTAGTCATCGTCCATGACCCAAGATACCGCTGTCTAGGCCTGCCTTAAGTTATTGGTATATATAAGCGGCCGCGCGCTTAAAGCATTTCCATGGATCATGGGAATTCAAAGCAACAAAACGCCAAAGCACTCGAGCTCGAGCAAGTCAAGGTTACCAAAAATGAAAGCGTTTAAATAATACTTAAGAACCTAAGCACTGATAAACAAAGCTGAATAGAACACTGTATAATATAATTTCACCCATTAGGGCGTTTGCTCTATTTCCATATTGCAATTCGGTCCGTTTATTTTATCTAATTTTTTATTTTTTTTTTTTTTTTTTTCGACCGCGGCTCCGTAAAAATGTCCGCAGCTCAACAATCCCCGACCTACCCATGCATGCTTTTTAGCCTTCGTGCAACCTACCCTTCAATCTTCAAACAACCCACATCGCAGCAAAAGAATACCCCGCCATGAATTCAGGCGCATCAATCGCAATGCTCCGACGAGCAATAGCGCGGAGCAAGTTCCTCCGTCGCGTACCTGCGCCTCGATTCAAGCGTGTTCTTGCCGCCGGCAGCGACGTCACTGCCGGAACAAGCGTAGCGCCCGACTTCTCGCAGCTGAAAGTGGAGCAGAGCAGGCTCATGGACTCCCTGCACAGCACCTGCGAGTGGGGCACCGGCAAGCGCTACGGGAAGTACGTGTTCACTCCTCTCCTCTCACCTTGTACTGCTTTACGCAAAGGAAAAGTACCGACGGAACAGAGGAAAATACGAAACCGGCATGTCCCGCCTCTCCCTCTCCGACGACGACAAAAGAGCCCGCGATTGGTTCGCTGAAACGACGAGGGAGTTGGGGTGTCAATTGACCGTAGATAACATGGGAATATGTTCGCCGTGCGTCAGGGGAAGAATAAGGATGCGCCGCCGACGGTGGCTGGTTCGCATCTTGATACGCAGCCGATGGGGGTAGGTACGATGGGATATTAGGCGTCCATGCTGTGGGTGGAGATGCTGAGGGTGCTGAAGGAGAATAAGTGGAGGAGGGGCCTGTGGGGGTTGTTAATTGGACGAAGTTTGGTTTCCGTCAAACCACTGGAAATACTGGCCTTTTTTAATAGGTCGTGATTTGATTTAGCTAAAGAGGGTTTCGTTGGTTCTAGTGAAGAAGGTGCACGGTTTCCGAAGTCGATGGTGTCGTCTGGTGTTTGGGCGGGTAAGGTACCGCATGAAGATGCGTGGAACCTGCATGAGGCACGCCCGGAACCCGACGGCGTGCGTCGGACTATGAAGCAGGAATTGGAGCGGATCGGGTACAAGGGGGAAACTATGTGCTCGCATAAAGACTTTCCGCTGGGTGCACATTTCGAGCTTCATATCGGTAAGTAGAATATCGTAGTCAAAATCTGCTAGTAGTAATTGTCGCTATATCGCAACAAAGTATCCATATATCCAGTATCAAAAGTAAAAATTGATATCCTTGATTGGAACTAACGGAATCCCCAATTGACCAAAAAACCAGAACAATGACCGATCCTATGGCGCGAATGTCTGGACAAAGAAAAACCAATACCCGCATCGGCGTCGTCACGGCCGGCCAAAGCCTACCGTTGGTACACGGTAACATTCACCGGCCGCGACGCGCACACCGGAACGACTCCCCTGGACGCCCGCGCGGACCCCATGTACGCCGCCGCGCACGCCATCCGGAAGTCCATCCCCGCCGCCCAAAAATCTCACGGCCTTGCGTCCACGGCATAATATCCACCCTCCCGGCTCCGTAAACACGATCCCTCACACCGTAACATTCACCCTCGACGTCCGCCACCCGAAAACGTAACGCTGGACATAATCTGCCGTAGGATAAAAAGGAGATTCGAAACGCTCACGACGACGAAATCGCACGTGGGGTGAAAGTGGAATTCAGGGAGGATTTTACAGTCCGAGGGTCAAGTTCGATGACGGGTGCATTGACGTTGTCAGGAAGGCTGCGGAGGTGCACGAGGGTATTTCGTGGAAGGATATGGTTAGCGGGCGGGGCACGATAGCTGTAATACTTCGCACGTGTGTCAGACGGCGATGATATTCGCGCCTTGTAAGGACGGGATGAACCATACGCCGGCGGAGTATGCAAACCTGACGACTGGTAAGTTGGGGAAGAATATTCACTAGTGTGTTGTTGGATGCGAAACCTAAGCTAATTCTTGTTAACTACTATATTAGTGCACTGGGCGCTCAAGTTCTAATGGAATCTATATTGCGTTACGACCACGTTCGCAAAGAACGGGGAGATTTCGACTGAGAGCGGCCTGTACTTGTTTATTGTCATTTCAACGTATGTATATAAACAAATATTCCAATATACTTCGCGATAAAATGGGATCGTATATCATGACAGAAACAGAGCTTCCTTGTTTCGAAACAAACAGAGACTGTACTGCAAACAATATAACAAGAATCCAGTTCGCTCTACAGACGTTATGATATCATAAATCGCAATATCTGTTCAACATCCTCCTGTTCAAAACAAAAAAAAAAAGCATTCCAGAACCATTAGAATCCCAGCCCTTCGCAAAAAATTCATGTCAATCCAACACAACCCCAACTACCAACTATTTTATCTCCGAAAAAGAAAAATTCAAGATTCAAGGAAGACGTGGAATGTTGGAGATCTTTAACTAGTTGGAAGTTGTAAACCCGAATACGTCCTAAAAAGAAGAGTCTAGGTCTCGAAATTGTCAGCCTTCCAGACGTACGCCGCGCGTATGTGTCAAGAAAAGTAATGTACTAAAATAATAATTACTGAACGGCTGAACCCCAACCGTTCCTGTATATTTCTCTACCGTTACCTTAAAAAAAAAAAAAAAAAAAAAAAAAAAGAAAGGTCGGATTTCGATACGATAAGAGCGGTTTTTTCTATTCTTTTTGGTAGAGAGCTGTCAAGCCGGGCAAAATTGTCTTAGACAAGCTATGACAATACGGTAAAAGAGGGAAGAGAGGGGAGGTAGCGTATCGCGCGGAAAATTGAAAAAGAAAAAAAAAAAAAAAGACGTCCAGGAGAGAAATCCTTAGAATTTGGTATTTCTTGGTAGAATTTCAAGTAGATAAAGCTAATAACTACTTAAGTACCTGGGTAGGTAGCAAGAGCCTGTTCAAATCGAAAGCGTTGTTTAGTGTACTCGAGATATTAACTAATGTTTTTCCTTCCTCAGATTTGAAGAAAACAACTTAAATAATAAAACAGCTTTCAATCTCACGAAATATATTAATAGATCAATTACAAGCGAAAAGCCTTACATCATAGTTTAAGGCATAATAATCGTCTATCGGGATACCTGTTTTCTCCTTCGGGAATTTCGTTTATCGTGCATGCATAGTAAAGTGGTGGTTCTTTGTAGCATGAATTCTCCACGTTTCAAACTGTTTCGCGAGGTCGTTTATGACACTGCCGTACATGAAAGAGAAAGCATCATCACCTGTGGGCTGTGTAACGTCTTCGCTTGGATAATTACTACTCTCTTTGACGAGATAAGTTAAATCGAGAGAAATACAAAAAAGTTCGGATGAATTATATTCTCACTATATAATAATAGAGCAATTATTAGTAGGGTCTTGTTTATCGTATAACTGATAAATAAACGGGCTGCAGGGACCATAGACACGTCCGTGATTTTTTTTTTTTTTTTTGTCGCTTTCCCTTTCGATGCACATCTCTCGCAAGGAACAAAGTTTTCGGGGGCTTTCCCTCCCTCGTATAATCACATTTTAAGATTTTGTGCCACCCGGGCCGAATGGCAATCCTCAGCCGTAAAGAGCCATTTAAAAAGCCTCTTAGGAAAACAAGTTTATAATTCCGGGTGGTATTATTATTTATGACCTTATTAGCAACGTGATCCAATAATGAGAAGCCTTGCTTCAGATTATTGTGGAATGTTCATTCGCACGTGAAGAGGCGATAAGGTTAAAGGAAAAACTCGAGGCTGGAAAACAGGACAAAGAGGATTTTGTTCTTTCTCATCCATCTTCATGTGCTGTCTTTTTTGAAACATCTTCTTTAGTTAAGGGAAGGTCACGGCGCAGTGCTTCGATCAGAGTAGAGTGTAAGTGGCGAACAGATGGAGAAACCGATATAATCGTGACAGACAAAGCTTTTTCAATTCCTGGGGATTCCCTGCCGGACTATAGTTCGAATATCACTCAATATGACCCGTTGTTTGACTTGGAAAAAAACGATCATATTTAGGTCTAGAATCAAAAAGAAGAAAGAAAGGTCAGTTGGACGCATATACGTAAACCGAGGGAATATCCTTTCTTTGATTGTTCATATTATCTGGTGATGTTTTAACACTCAATCTGAGACGGTAGTTCAGAGAAAAGAAAAAATCTCTTATTACCCTGATGAAATATGACAGCCCGCCGATCCGGAAGTGGATGAAAAAGAATACGCAATATTGCTAGCAGCATCTGCGCCAAGGAACACTACACTTTTACTTTTTTTTTTTTTTTTTTTTTTAGCAAAAGAAAATGGGTCAAGGCGCCTTTTGAGGTCATTGGAGTGCAGATTGTGGCCCTTTAATTTTATAGATCGCATGGGTCCGATACCTTTTCTTATTATTACCTATGAGCAGCAATAGATCTGGCTTGATATAAAATACTTAAATATATTAAGAAATAGTTATTCTTGGTTCTTCTACCCGCTTCGGTGTCTTTTTTTTATTTGACGTTTGGAAATACTTCATTAAAAGGGTAGTATTTTTCTTTCTTTATTTCCGTCTTGGAATCAAGGACTCAGCTGCCTAGTAAAAAAAAAAAAAGTAATTCAAAAGGTGTCGAAAATCAAGCATTGTGCGCTTCGTGAAGTTCGCAACGTTGTGCTATGCCCCTGGATATTAATACTTAGCGTAAACGCTTCACAGCCCATTTCTTCATGGAAAGAGCGAGAAGAACTCCTCTTGGCGCTAGATCACGATCTAGATGTGCTGGCAGTTTTTTGCCGTGAGTTGATGATCCGGCTCGCGGAGAATACCTCAGGTAAATTTTTCGAGGCAGGGCTCCTCTCAGTTGCTTAAACCTTCAACACCCAATAATAGTTCCCAATAATAATACTAAAAGTGAAATTAAAATCAAAAGTATCGTCGGATTGACATTTACCTGCAAGTAAAACGGTTGACTCCCGTCCAAACAAAGCAGGAGGAGCTGCGGGAGGTAAACTTGGAAAAAGCCCTAATTTTTTTTTCTATTTTTCGAATAAACGTGTTCCGGTGCTTCCGTTGGACGATGTAGAATCTCCAGAATTGCATACGCGAGTCCTTCCTCGCATGATATTGCCGATGTGACGATGAGTCTAGAGGCCAGGATGAAATTTCCCTAGATCACTGGTTCTATTCGCGTCGGAGTACCGCAGAACAGCGTATACGGACGATGATTTGTCAATTTTGCCTCCGACTTGCAAGGCGACGGAGGGTGTACCGATATAGAAACCACGGGCCAAGACTGGTTGACTGCTCTCAATAGGTTTTCTGGTTTTTCTTATCGGGGACAGGGGTTGCGTTGAAAGGCGGCTAACAGACAAAGTGTTTCAGGTACGGGGGAACCGGCGAATGAGAGTCTGCGAAACCCTGACACGCTGGGCATCGCGAGATTTTCAAGCAGCAGCAAGCAAGTCTGGTACCTGGAACAAGGGCTTACCTGATACCCCGATAAAAAAGAAAAGGAGCCACTGGCCCACTGCTAGGTTGTCCCTCACTCCCCATTGTAGAAATTCGGGAGGACATGCATGCAGGACCTGTTGTGCCTTTTGGTTCCGATTGTGACAAACCACCTATCCACCTATATCTTTCGCATATAGAGGAAAGAACGGCATTTAGTCGCCCTATTGCCTTTTGAATGATATTTAACTATTTAGCAGCCTCAGTATTTGCTTTTTTCCCAGCAAGAAAAAAAGAGAGAAAAAACAAGAACTAAAAGTATATGTAATGACCCCCTTTCAACGCCCACAAAAGGGTGCTGTATAGATACCTAGCAGGAATAAAGAGGGGAAGAGTTGAGAAACAATACATTTGATATCGTAGAGCCAATGAGGCGGTCGTACCGGTGACTTACTGGTCAGTGGTGGCTTCCCTGCTGTGCTGTTCTTTAGCGGGAAGCTTGTCCGGAAGGTCACCCCTTCCTAAGGAGAAGGAGCAGGATGGTGAAAAGCGAGGTTAATGGATGATCGTGGTTTTCGGTGGTAGTGTAACAAAAAAAAAAAAAAAAAAAAGAAATCGAAAAACCAACAAACGTCCCACCTTTCTTTTTCTTTTTTTTTCTTTTTTTTTTAACTCTCCTCCTCCTCCCATTTTCCTTTTCCTTTATTCTCGACAGGGAACTGGATATATAGCATTGACTGCTATAGACTTCTTCTTCTTCTCTTTCCTTTCTATTCTTTAAAACGGTTTATCCCCCCCCCTCTCTCTTCTATTCTATCTTTATTTTTATTATTTGATTTCGTTTCTTATTTTCTTCCTTTCGACGCTTGTCGCCGCCCTTTCCCTCTTCTGATATCGCCTTGGCCGATATCTCGTTCATTCCAGTCGCCTTCTCTTTTCTCGTCACCCTCGTTCCCTTTTCCCTGTGCCTCCCCGTTTCCGTTCGAACGATATATTATACTCTGTAGACGGAGTTGCATTCCTTAAGCGCTGCTTGGTTTTTATGAAAACGCAGAGAGATTAGTATAGATCTTTTAGGATTATATACGGGAGTATATATAACTGATATATTTTACTTCTCAGCTGTCACGTCACGTATTTCCTATTTTATATATATATATATATATCTCTTATTTTTATACTGGGTTTTTTTTTCCCTGAAAAGGATTGAAAGCTGGCTGGATAAGAAACCTCCGACAAAACTGTCTCGACAAGCTTCGCATTTTTCTTTCTTTGTCCTGGTCGACAACAAATCTCCAAGGGGGAAATACTTTCAATATAATAAATAACGACATTAGAAATATATATAAGAAAGAAGGAGAAGAAAAGTACTCGGAAGAAATAGAAGGAATTGGAATAGAAATTGTTTTGCTGGCTTGGAAGCATTAAAAAGAATCCCATTTAAATATCTCAGCTATTATTATTATATTATTATTATTATTATTTTATATTATTTTCCTAAAGGCAAGGAACATCCCATACAAATTTTTTTTTTTTTTAAAAAAAAAAAAAAAAGAAGAAAGAAGAGCTGGACTAAGAATTATTCATTATTCTCGAACATATCAACCACGACTATTTCAACTTTGCATTAATTTCACTAAGCAAAGAACCGATATATACCAAGAATCCCCTTTTTTAATATATAAGTACTCCATGTCAGTATATTAAGACAACAATTACGACAATTATCCTTGGAAAAATAACTCACGATACTATAGAGAGGAGGAAGAATCGGAGTTCCTTTTGATATTCGGAGGGCAACAAGAAGATATACACTAGTATATATCTTTTCTTTGCTGCTTCTTTGGTATCTTTATTTTTCTTTCCTTTGGTTTAAATCTTCAACACATCTAGGAAAGGTTAAAATACAAGAAGACATAAAAAAAATATGCGACAACAATTACTTCCGTTATTAATTCCTGTCTTGGCCTGTCCGGACATCGCAGTCGCCCTCTTCGGCCGGCGACATGCGGACACCCACGAGGTCGGCGCCCGAGATCTTTTGCACGCCAAAATGCACCGCCGCTCACCAAAGAACGACCTGGTAGTGGCTCAGAAGGACTGTCCCAGCCCCAGCGAGATACACACGTACATCACTTTAACGACGACGGTTACTTTGCCGTACCGAGCGGTGGCGCAGCTGTCACTAATGCTCCGAGCATATCATTCCCAACAATCCTACGAATGCTTACGGATCGGGTCCGGCTGCTACGGGGGTGCTTCATCCGGCACTAGCAGCGGCGGAAGTGGTCCTTCTTACGGTGGATCGGGTAACCAGGGTGGTTCTTCTAATGGTCGTCTAGTGGATCTGACAATGGTTCGTCCAGCGGATCTAGCTCTGGTTCTGATACCGGATCGTCTGGTGGATCTTCAAGTGGCTCTAATACCGGTTCTTCTGGTGGCTCTGACAATGGTGGATCCTCCAGCGGACCCTCAAGCGGAGCTGGTGGAAACTATGTGGTGGTCAGAGCCCTCAGCCTTCGGAAACTGCTCCCTCCGAGCGGTTGGCACTGCTTCTGCCCCTGTTTCTATCCCAAACTGAACCCACTGGATATGCCGGACAATTCTGGCTCGAGGGTGTCAAGCACCAGGGTATCACTCCGTTTCAACACCAACTCCTCCTCGTCCTCTTACCCGTCTTCCGCAATGTCAAGTCATTCGGGGCTAAAGGTGACGAGTAACGGATGATACCGATGCTATCAACCAAGCTATTTCTGCTCCTGGGACTCGTTGCGGACGTGGTTGCGATTCTACTACCACTGAGCCGGCTCTCGTCTACTTCCCTCCCTGCCGGAACGTACTTGGTCAGCAAGCCGATTGTTGCGCTTTATCTTACTCAACTGATCGGCGATCCGACAAAGATGCCCATCCTTAAGGCTGCTTCCTCATTCGACGGAATGGCTGTTATCGACAGTGATCCGTACCTTCCCGATGGTAGCAACTTCTACACGAACCAGAACAATTTCTTCAGGGCTGTCAGGAACTTTGTTATCGATCTCACGGCTACGAAGGCGGGGACTGGTATCCATTGGCAGGTTGCTCAGGCTTCCAGCTTTGATCAACATCCGGTTCGAAATGGGCAAGACGGATTCGCAGGGTATCTTCATGGACAATGGTTCCGGTGGCTTCATGAGCGACCTGACTTTCAACGGTGGCAAGCTTTGGAATGTTCTTGGGCAACCAACAGTTTACCACCCGCGCCTTGAAGTTCAACGGCTGCCAAAAGGCTATTCTCATGAACTGGACTGGCCTGGACCTTCAAGTCGGTCTCTATCAGCAACTGCGGTGTCGGTATCGACATGACCAGCGGTAACGACACCAACCAGAGCGTCGGTTCCATCCTCGTCCAGGACAGCATATTCGAGAATACTCCCGTCGGTGTTCAAAACCCTCAAAGACGCTACTTCCGGCCCGAGACTGGTGGCACTTTGATTCTCGACAACCTCAAGACGAACAACGTCCCGCTCATTGTTGCCTCGAACAGCTCTGAACGATCCTTTTCTGGCTCCGCTGGCGCCACTAACGTCGAATCTGGGGCCAGGGTAGGCGGTACAGCAACGACGATATCACGGCCAGGATTTCCAGACCGTGATCAGGGATGTTCCGCAGAAACCCAGTAACCTCCTCGATTCCAAGGGCAACATCTTCGAAAAGTCGCTGTCCACAGTACGAGAACTTGCCTGCAAGCTCGTTTCTCCGCTCGTGATGCCGGCGCGAAGGGTGACGGAAGACTGACGATACTGCCGCCCTTCAACAGCTGATCAACTCTTGCGCTGCCAACGGAAAGGTGGTTTTCATTGATCACGGTCATTATCTGGTCTCAAAGACCTCTGAACATCCCCGCTGGAACCAGGATCACCGGTGAGATCTGGCCCGTTATCATGTCCACCGGCAAGTTCTTCGCGGACGCGAACAACCCGCAACCCGTGATCAAGGTTGGTAAGGCTGGACAGCAAGGTGTTGTCGAAATGTCCGATCTCATTTTCTCCACCCAAGGGCCCTGCTGCTGGTTGCCATTGTTATCGAATGGAACATGGCCGATCCCAAGGGAAGCCTGTTCCAATGGTCTTTGGGACGTCCACGTCCGTATCGGTGCGCTGCCGGTACTAAGCTCCAGAGCGACACCTGCACCAAGGATCCCTTCGGCAACGGCGAACCTAACCCCAACTGCGTCTCCGCCTTCATGCTCATGCACGTTGGGAAGACCGCCAGCTTGCTGATGGAGAACAACTGGTTCTGGACTTCCGACCACGAGCTCGATCTGCCCGACCACAACCAGATTTCCATCTACTCCGGTTCGTGGCATCTGGATCGAGTCTCAGCAAGGACCCGTTTGGATGTACGCCACCGCCTCGGAGCACAATGTATTCTATTCAATATCAACTCACGGACGCGAGCAACGTATACATGACCATGATCCAGACCGAGACGCCGTTACTACCAGGCTAAGCCCCGCGCTCCGAGCCCGTTCGCGATCAACAAGCCTTCAACGATCTACTTTCAGCGACTGTCCGACTTACGGAGCCGGCCAGAACAACACGTGCGCCAAGGCTTGGGGTTTGAGGGTTCAGAATTCCAAGAACGTTCTTGTCTACGGTGCTGGTCTCTACAGTTTCTTCGAGAATTACGATCAGAGTAAGTTTAACACCTTCCGAGCTCTTTCCCTATGCACGATATAGAGTAATTTGCTAACATTACATCCTTTACAGCCTGCACTTCAACCGAATCCTGCCAGCAGAACATGGTCAGCCTCGAAGGTGATTCCCAAACTTCTTCATGTACAACTTGAACACCAAGGTACCACCAACATGATCACCATCGACGGCAAGCCGTCCGCTGCCGAAAAGGATAACAAGAACGGTTTCTGCGAGACCATCGCCTTGTTCTCCACAACGACGGGCTAGTTCTAAAATAGCATCAGTTTTTCTTTTGTTCGAGATATATTAAAAAAAATTAAACATGTATAGTATACATACCATGCCTGTAATGATTGCTCTTCTTTTTTTCCCTGTTTCTTACAAGCCTGTTCAATTTTACCTGGGATTTGGGGTTCTTTCTTACTTTCCGTCTGTATTCAATTTTCACTTTTTCCTCTTGTTTTCGTTAAAAAGGCAACAAATATATTCACAATTTTTTCTACTTTTTCCTTCTTCCATCCTACTTCTTACTTTCTACGGCATTTTTTTATTTTTATTCCTTTTCGTAAAAAACCAGGTTAGGGAGCATTTTACTGTACATTATTAGAGGAAACACGAACACGTCGCAGCCCTAACAACGGAGTGCTTAGGAGAGTTTTTATTTTTTTTTTATTGAAAGGGCGACAAAGTAACTGGTTACTAGCTTGTACTTCTTCACTCTGGGCGGAGGAATCGCTTTTATTTTATTTAGAAATATTTTCTTCTTTTCTTGTATATACTTTTTTTTTTTTTTTTTGGAAACGAAATTAACAGCATTTTATGACATCTTCGTTTTAGAATTGGATACTTGCTATTTGTGGTGATTATGAAGTCGAGGTTGACGGTGGATGTTAATAGCGGGTATGCAAGCTGTTGATTCTGGTTTGCACTGATATCGAGAATGAGTGTAATTCTTGTTTGAATAGGAGTGATACTGTTCTATGTTTCCTCTTGCCGTTCCTCTGGATTATACGAAAAGCACCGCTCAACGAATAGTTTTCTACGGCGCGAGGGACTCATGGTGTTTAAGTCTGCTAAATGAAAAATATATTGTTGCTTATAGACTCATCCTCATTCTTTCTTTTTTTCTGAGTAGAGTTTATGATTTTTGGAGTTTGATTGAATCGATGCACATTACTCATTACGTTTGCTGTATGCCAAGTAGCGAACATATTTTTATTTCGCGTTCCGTTTCTTTATGGGGGATGTAAGGTTAGAAGACACGAATAGATCGCTCCGAGTAAGTCTTTATGATATGTCGATGTGTTAGGAGTTCTACATTCGATTGGTAATTAGTATGCTCGCAATCCTTATTGTGGACTTCTTTTCTCTACGGGATAGTTCTCAGTGTTTTATGGATTTGGACTCATGGCTTGTTGTCGATAATAGGCTATCTATGATAATAGTTGTTTGTGAGAATTAGGTGTTTTACAGTTCTACTCCCGCTCGTGATGTTTCTAGAAAGAGAATCACTCCCATGCTATTACTTATGATTTATCAATGTAACTTTGCTTCCGTTTTCGAGCAGACGGATATCTTTCCGGTGTACAAAAGTTTCTATTGCTTTGTATGCTCGGTGCGGAAAGCAGAGTGATTCTTTATCAAGGACTGATTGCTTGCGTGAAGTGTTCTGTATCCAACAACGCTGCGAGTTTCTTGCGCAGTCGTAGGAGAAGGTTAGTATGCTATGCTCTGGAAACCCACTAGCTACTAATGTACTTATCGGAGGACTTCGCATGCCATTATGGATAGATCTTCCATCTTGGTTGCTGGAACCGGTGCATCTGTAAGAGGGAATAGCTCTCTGTTATACATCTTTGAACCTACACTCTGAGGGAGACTTTTTATGTTTGCTCGATAATTTCTTTATGTATAAAAGTTATGCTTATGTTCTGTGGGAAACAAATCGACCGCAAGATGCAAAGGCAATTTTATTATATGGGAGTGTCGAGGCCGGAATGTATGAACCGGAACCTTAGAAAGTTTGCAAGAGAGGCCTATGTTATCCGCACAGTCTTGAGGTCTTGTTACTGTGCTGTTCTAGGGCAGCGGTACTACTTGGTAACCAGTATCCGTCGTTCTTGTTGGTTGTAGAAGCGGTTCTATTTTATAAAGTTAGCCTGGTTGTGACATTGCAGTAGGTGTTGAGTCGGATTATGACGTAGCATTAGTCGTGAGGCATGATGGATTTCCTGGTATGGCGCGCACTTCTTCGACCAAAGTATACTCTTGTCTATTGTTCATTTATAGAATGTCTAGGAAATATCGAAATTTTGTTTATTTTTGATGTAGTTATGCTCATTGAAGTTTCTCCATATCATTCAAAGGGACTATACTTCCTAGCCGACAAGGAAAGTTCTCGCAAGTCATTTATCTTCGCGGCCTTATGCTTCGACAAGCAGTAGTTAAGACTTATCGTTCAGCGTCTCTAACCCAAATTCCTTTTTTTTTTTTTTTTTCCATAGAATATCGACCAGATATAATAATTGCGTATACGTGGGGCTCAGTATCATTTCAACACTCGCCGAATGTAATTTAGATAGTGTTCCTTTATATTTTAACGTAGGTTATATTCGAGGTTTCTTTAACCAACAGAGAGGTTCTCCAGGTTACGAAGTACTAGGTGAGTAAACGAGTTGCATATTGCCGTCGTTGTTACCGTTCCTTGGATTGACCTTATGGGTCTTCGGGATAAGAGGAAAGTTTTTGGACGAGGAATTAATTGCACTGTAGTGCCTGATCGAGAACGAGTTTTTCTAAGATATTCGTATTTAGCGAGTAGTAGATCTTTGGAAAACGAATAAATAATACTCATGAGCTATAACGCGATCCTCTCGATACGATGGCACCGGATATTCGTTTTGGTACTTTCCAGCGCTTTAACTTGAGAGAGCAGCACATAAGCCACTTTTTATCTCTAGCTCGCATTTGATTCCACTCT
>AZLU01000111.1:0-131023 GCA_002224055.1 Pezizomycotina sp. ARF18 | reverse complement strand
GATGTATTCGATGCGGGTGGTTCGATTAGGGATTGGTGGTACGCGATGGTGTCAGCGTCCGGGGTGGGCGGGTAGCGGTTGTTGATTAGTTTTCAGTTGGGTGTTGGAGTCGGTGGCGAAGGCGGCGGTGAAGATAGAGTGGATGGTGGGGATGTCGGGGTTTTGGGCGGGGTTAAGACTACGAAGACATTATGGACGTGTAGATTCTGCAATTGGACGGTTAGGGATGGAGAGATCGTGGGTGAACAGCTTGTATGTGGGTTTTCGAGCGAGTTTTTACCGTATTCTGAAGCCTGAAGACGCGTTGGTTATTGGAGGTTCCCATCTCCCGGTTCTTCTGAGTCATGGATGCCGTGTGGAGAACACTTTGTTAGAAGCTAAGCGGATCGGGAAGCTTGATATAAATCAACATCAGGGTTTATGCCAGAGGAACGGCAAATCCAAAGCAGCCAAGGCGGACAGACCTTTCGAGATGAAATTTTATATTGACCGCTCTTTAGCCGCGCCGTCGGCGGAAGGTGTTCGGCCGCGGCCAAATAAACCGGGTGTTTCTGCTCGCCCTTCAAAGTACCAGGTATAAATATCCGCCGTCCTCGCCCTTGTCTTTTCATTTTACCATATAAGCTTGGAGGATAAACGAGGCGATCATAAGCGCATTTGCACCACGTACGCTTTATCCAGCAAGAACGTCTCATATTCAGGACGCTGATTCAAGTTTCTCTACACAAGAAAATATATAACATCAAAAATAGATTGAGTATGATTTATCCAATAGGGTCGCCGACTCAGGATGAAATGAATTCACCGAGTTAGGAAGCTCGTCTCCGTCGAAGTTCGAGGCAGCAGAACGTTTGATCTCCGCAATTTTACGGTTCTATAGAGTTCAGTGTACGCTGTGCGAACTCTCAGATGCGAACAGGAAGATTAGCGGAATCGTGCATGAGCTCTTCCGATACGACGGTTCATACTACTCTGATCTACTCGGTAGGATTAACATTAAGCGGCTAACTAGAGGTCAATACAGCGGTAATGTTGCAATACGGCCCCCGTTTTCTCCAGTTGACTTATCACGCCTTGATGGAGACTCTGCTAACCCATTCAAAGGCCCTGCCGAGATTCTAAGACAACGATGCGGGGTTATTTGAGAGTCTACCACTTTTCGAGGTCCGCGTCGAAGTGCTACATAACCTCACATTCAAACTTTATAGTCCTCACGCTAGAGACTACGAGCTGAAGAGTAGCGCGGGCGGGGTTCGTTTGATTCGACGATTTCTCCGTTATATCACCCCGCGTATTGCTTAGGAAATCCTCCCGGGAAGAGCAGGTGGCATGCGGCGTTGTGGGCGGAGGCCGTGATCCTTGCGGAGTCGTTTGGTTCGATCGCAGTACAATGGGAACTAGGGTAAGCGCGCGATTAAACTTTATATGATCACTGAAGGTCGATATGGGCTGGGCGAAGCGATAATGCTATTCGGCTGTGTGACAAGTGTGAACGAGTGTTTATCCACCCCATGGGGGCCGGGGAGGTCTACGAGGTCGAAAACCCAACACAGTTGCTCAAGAGGTTGCTATTATCAGACGCTACAATACAAGCGGCGCCGACGAGGTCTTTTACTCCATTCCACGAAGCAGGACACTCTACTAGTACAATTCCGCTCACGAAGCTCAATGTGCTGAATATTAACCGAAGGTCTGTACCAATATTAAATGCCGGTCTCGAAGATAACTTTCCGAAACGTGTCTCAGCCCGGGTGGGCCGCTTGGTTGTACTAGAAGGCCTGCAGATTTTCTGGGAGTTGAAGTATTTGAAGGCTGGACGGCTATTGACGCTGCAGTAAGGCGGGAGGCAAGCGATGCTGAGATCGAGCAATTGCGAGGGAAAGGGGCATCGAACTACGGGCTAGGGATATTAAAGAGCTACGGGAATCGAGGAAGCGTGACTTGGCGTTATTAGCGTCTATGAAGACTTTGGAAAGAAATTAGCATGAGCGAGAGACACCCTTCCCATTTTCCACATAGGAAACGTCTATGGGAATGAATACGGTTTGTGCGTACGAGTTCACGCATCGAGTCGTGGAGAATCATAGTACCTCACTAAGAGAGTTGAATCAGCGGCACGGAAAAACCAATTATTCTCATTTTGAGTGAACTAACTACATGTACTTGAAGTATATCGTGCAAACGCGTATTCGATCCTAAGGAGGCGTGGAGGCTGAACTCCATATATTTGCGATTTTACGTTTCCTAGATGTCGCTCTTGCGCTCTGGCTCAGGGATTTGCGGAAGTTTGATCGTTATCTTAGCTGCAGACTCTTCGCAAAATACGCTCATATTTTCCTTGTCGGCGCCAAAATGGTGTGAAAACTTCGTCGTCGTCGACTGTAAGCAAGCTATGAGTGTTAATCCCGCACTATACAAAGCGGATCCTTGAAAGTTGAATCATATCAACAAAATTTCTAGGCTGTTGTCACTTGCGCTATTCCACGTTGGGCAATATACTTTGGCTGCTTTCAAGGCCCCAAACAGCTCCAGTAAATAAGCTCGAATAGGCTGCCAAGCTGCTGCAGCGGAAACACTCTGAAGAGTCTGAACGTTGTTTCCGCTTGGATCCAAGTGTATGTACGGACGGAAAACCAACTACCGATCTCCACTGTCTTTCATTGAAACAAAGACCTCATGGTCCTCGCGTGGTCCTGAGTCGATGGTCCTCAATCCTCCGGACGTGTCCGTACCTTGTTCCGGATTATCTCTTCGGTCTTAACGTTCATTGGGTCATCTGAAGGGCGGCCTGGACCCTTGTGGGGAAAAACGTTCCTGCGCTCTAGCCTCTCCCTCCTCGATTCGTTTCGTTTATTCGGCAGGGGTATTATCGCCTAAAGCGGGCATGCCAAAATTTCAGAGCCTTGCAAAAAAGATAAGGCCCGTTCGTTTCGGGCCTGCTGAAGAGAAAATGAGTTCATGGCGTTTCTCCCAAGAACCTTTGAGAAGCAAAACCCCTGCATTTTACTTTATCTTTGGGCTTTGCCTGGACTGCTTCTCCTGAGGAAGTGGCGGTTCTTGGGAATCTATTGGTTAGGTTACTGGTCCGATTTACTCCTTCCTCCGTAATGAAGAGACTTGATGGCGTAAGAGTCACCTCATTCTGTCTCCACAAGCTGTGTTCATGAACCAGAATAGACAATAGATTGAGGACCTTCTTCTACTCCGCTTTTTCTCGCATTAGATTGACTCCTAGTTTTCGAAACTATGCCTGAAAAGATGATGATCCACCGATTATCCATGTGGTGAATTATGCCAACTTCATTCGCCGAGAAGCGATCGAGGCTCGTGCCAAAACCTCTTGGCGAGAACCGTTAGAGACCTTGCGGACTCAGAAATCTCAATCTTCTTGCTTATCTCTTTACGGTGTGCTAGTGCTCTTTTTTCGTCTTTTATTTCTTTCTGTTTAAATTCGTTTCGGTGAATCAGCCTTGATTGAGCTAGAACGCTCAAGCGTCAAAAGTGCTCAAAAGTCAAAAAAGATTAAAAAAAAAAAAAGTGGGGGCAGGTATGGATCGGAGTTGAGATCCTATCGGGCTATCATACCAGGAACGGGGTTAACGGTAGCGAAAGGGTCAAGAAGTCCCTTCATTCGTTCGCAAATTTAAAAAGAACTAGCAATATACTTGTAATCTAGAGGAGGAAGTGCATTAATAGAAGAAAAGGCCTACACAGGGGTAATAATCCGGGAATACGCTTTCGTTAATGCGAAGACTTTATATATCCGAATGTATCCTGCTTTTTCGTGTATAGAACGAATTTTATATATATTATTGAAGTTTATTTATTTATTTTTTTATTTTTTTATTCTTTTGAAGACGAAAAACAATGATATGAGAACATTGAAATTCATCAGTTGAGCGACGGTCCGAGTTCTTTGAACATCTTTTATCTTTCATCATCCCATTTCCTTGCATCATGGTTCAGAATGTGGAGGCATGGGCTACATTGTAAGTTGGAGACAACAGCCGCCTCGTTTTCTTCGCCATCGTTTTTTACGACTTTCGGATCGCTAACCGAGGAATACGAGTTTTTAGGCCTTCGACTGGCCGTTGGTAGCCATAACGTTCATCGCGGTGGTAATACGACTATACGTACGGATATTTCTGCAGGTGCACATGCGGAACGCCTGGTGGTGGATGTTCAGCGAAATTTTTGTGGTTCTGGCTGGCTGTTATTCTTGGGCGTGGCGATATGCGACTCTTTAATTGTGCACACGGGCGGCGAGAACATGACGCCTGGATTTAAGATGACGACCGAACAACATATCACGTTTTTGAAGGTACGAAGGAGATCGTTACCATGGGACAATATAGTGGCAAAACGACTTGGAAAGTGTTCCCGCTGACGAGTTTTCTTGACGAGGGAAATTAGGTGGAATTTGCCTGGTCGTGGTTATTCAAGCCTTCGATTTACATGATGAGTACGCGCTTCTATGCTTCTATAGCGAGCTCATGTCGAAAGTCCAACAGAGGGAGATATAGGTGGCGGTCCTTATCACGGCTTTTTGAACACTGCCGGTTTGCTCTCGCAGTTACTATTTATCGGGCTGCAGTATATTCCCGTTAAAAAACAATGGTACCTCCTCTGGAAATTCTCAACTCGCTTTCGTAAAAACTCTTCGCAGCGTTGTTTATTCGTCACCCCCGATCATCTATACGCCTTGCTACCAAGAGTGTTGGGCCTGTAGCACGGCTACTAACGTTTAAATTCTAACAGGACAATCGGCGACAACACCTGCGCCAACAGCGTCGCGTATCCCGTCGTTACCTGGGTTTTCCACGTCCTCACCGACCTGCTCGTATTCGCGTTACCGTTCATGCTCCTTCGAACAACCCTCAGGGCTGGAAAACACTCAGTTGGCGAATGGTCCGGCGCCCTTATCATGTTCGGCCTCGGTGCCATCAACGTTCTCGCAGCAATCGTGTGCATGGTTTTGCGTCTATTGCCCGAAAATTATTACGACACGCCGAGGACGGATAAAGGGGTCGTGGTTATATTTTATACACGGTGCAGATCGCAACGGGTAAGCCTTATTTTCCCTGGATTTCTGTGAAAGGAAAGTTTCGGATTTTTCGTCAGATTTCCGTGGTTTCATGGCATCCTTCTAGAAGACGTTGCTAAACGGGGTTACTTCTCAATTCGAACAGGTATCGCGATCCCTTGCTGCCCGCAGATCCGATATTTATCAAGCATATTAGCGGCCAGTACAGCCAAGAGCGGGACAGGTTACGGGAGTTGGAATACACGGCTAACATGTCGCGGCGGCGGAGTACTGCCCGGTCGGGGAAGCAGGCCGGTCCCCCCACTGGCGGTCTATCACCCAGCTGATAACGAAGACGGTAGTCGTTGACGTTGACTCAAAAGAGATGCCGCCCGGTACTGGCGGGTCGTGCTCGAAAGAAGAGGTTTAGAAAATTTCCCGAGCCTATCTCTGTGGATATCTATTCTCATGGTTTATCGTATATAATGTTTCTTCTTTGATGTATAGCGGGAAGGCGTCTTGTTTTTTTCCTTTTTTTTTCCCCTTTTGCATGTGTCTTGTTTCTCATGATATCCAATATAGTACAGATTTAAATATCTGTAGTCAATTAGTTATAAAGTCTGTTAGCTGGGAGTTTCAGCGTCGCTTAATGTGGAGTATAGGCATTGTTTCCATCACCATAAGTAATCGGACATTCAATTTGAGTATTAAGCGATCCGGAAACAGATATTACTCTGTTCTTCTAACCCTAAGTCCAAGCGTCTCCTTAACTTCATATCTCATATATGGTAGAACCTGTAGACAATGCCATTAAATCCTAGAAGGGTAAATGTGAACTTCGCCATGCCATGTATAACCCAGTTCGTACGTAACGGCAGGTAAATTCGACTCATGGAAGCGTAGAAAGCAGAAAGGAAGCACGCAGTACATGATAGTTTAGACTAATACTTCGTCAAATCTAAGGCTTAAATCATCACTGTTAGGTTGAATAATGAGGGTGTTTAGGCCAGTGTGCTGAAGCTGGTTTTCCATAACGGTGAGTTGCGGAAGGCATGGAGGCTGTCAAGGCGGGCGTAAAACTTCAGCTTTCCCGAAATGCTTCGGATACGGCCGCGCAAAGTCTTTTACAGACAACGCGAAGGTTCACGACGTCTCGAAAGCCGTCTGCGCTCTGAAAGTGTGGATTTTTAATGTCCGCGATATTGCGGAATATATCGAAATGAAGCTCGAGCGGGAGCCCAGATAAGCCGACCATTTTTAGTTGCTTTCATCTCGCGCGAATGAAGTCAAATTTCACGAGTTTCAATCCACAAAGGAACAAATCCACAAAGGAACGCTTGTGATCTTTTAAAGGCACCCCGCTTTTGGCGATTACTACCGATATGGATCGCCTGGGTCAGTAGATCTGCTTATTTCTGTTTATGGTCGGTCTATATATAGTCCACCCGATGTTTCTTGTTCTGGCTTTTGGCAGTTAAACGAAATTAAACGAAATAGCCAATATCGCAAGTGGGTCGTTGAATGGTGCCAGAACGCATTTCCCTGCTTGTACGATTAAGCCCTAATTATATAACGCAGGCAGGTACGTACATGACTATATCTGCTTAACCTGCTAGTGAGCGTGACCTCACTATTTGAGCTATGCACGGGCACAGGCTGCGGGTACGGGGTGGTGGGACTCGAACCCACTCCCTGGTTGTGGCCTTTGGAGGAACCAATCTCCGGTCTTCAGGGCGGCCAGGTAGTACACACTTGACTATGCTTATCGGCTACTAATTAAGGTATAATTGCATGGCTAAGCAACGGAATTATCTGTGATGAAATGTAATAGATAAAAAAGTAAAGAAAGGAAGGGAAGTCTTTTCCTCTTACGTTCGTCCCTCACTTCAGGGGAAAACCGGGCATAATGCCAGGGTTAGCGACCGCTACTACGCCGCTACGACCAGGATTACAGTGAACATGGCCTCGTCAGGATATGTTCTCTGGCAACCATTTAAAGGTCGCAAAGGTCACTCAGAGTTTGTTTAATTCTTCCTGGCTATCCCACGAGGTCAGCAGTCTACGGTATAGCTGCCTTAGTAGTTTACTAGTCAAAGGGAA
The DNA here is from genome assembly GCA_002224055.1 of Pezizomycotina sp. ARF18. Lineage (NCBI taxonomy): Eukaryota > Fungi > Ascomycota > Pezizomycotina sp. ARF18. The sequence goes on along the minus strand of AZLU01000111.1, from coordinate 123,900 downwards.
GTTGTAAAACTTTAGAGAAGAAAAGCAGAGATGGCCTGGGAAGGATATCAACTAATTGTGAGTACTATCTCTTATTTTACCGATAAACCTTGGGCCCCTTAGCACCCAAGCAGGTTCAAGCTAACGCAGAATCATAGACTTGGATGTGGGCAACCACGGTCTTCACTACCCTGTGCCTCATCCTTCGCTTCTACGTCAACATTAAAGGCATTAGAAGGGTAGCGTGGTACCGCGACGCGCTGGTCTTCTGGGTGATACCGCTTTCGATCTCCTCCACGGCCATGTACCATTACCAGAGCAATGAAAACCTGTTCAACATCAACCCGTCGACGTTCGTCAACCAGCCCGACAGTATACAAATCATTGTTGATAAGGTAATCTCGAGCTGAACTTACCCCGATGGCCAAAAAAAAAAAAAAAAAAAAAAAAAAAAACTCTGCTAACGCGAGGAAACAAATAGATGATATTTGCCACTATTTTTATTATTTACACGCTTATCTACATTGTCAAGTTCGATTTATTGTTTTTATACCATGAGCTGGCTCCTCGGGTGTACCATCCGAAAATATTCTGGCTTATTATTGGTGGTTGGGCTTTCGTCATCGTGGGTTTTCTGGTAATGTTGTTTTACGCGTTCTTCATGTGCCGGCCATTGAATCTGAACTGGTCAGTCATCTCGCTTTCGAATTCCTTCCTTCTGGCTCGTTTCGTTCTCCCTCCCTTTTCTTCTTCTTCCACTTCTTCCTCTTCTTCTTTATATCAATAAAACATAAAGGAAGTAATTAAATATGATTTATCAGGTCGCTCACACCTCAAAAATGTTACAACCTTAACGCCTACTACTACACCACGTTCCTCACGCACATGCTCAGCGGCCTGGTCGTATACATCATACCGTGCATCATCATATACCGCATGCAGCACATGACGAGGGGTCAAAAATGGAGTGCCGCGTCGATGTTCATGGTCGGCCTGGTCAACATACTCTCCAACGCTGCAACCGTGGGTCTCGGACTCTGGCGACGGACATTGTAACCCACTGGAAAGCGACAGTTCGCTTAAAGTGTTCTGGCCGGTCAACGGTGCCAGCCAGTTTCTCGTGACGTTCAGCAACATTACTGGCATCCTGATCCTGTGTATTCCGCAGATCAAGAGCCTTTATGCGTGCTATCGACCGAAGCTTTGGCCGGGAAGTCGGAGGGAGGTGTGGAGAAGGCTGGGGCCTGGTTGTAGCTTATCGGCCGCAGAAAGACTCTTCGCTGGCACGTAAGGCGGCAAGGCTAATTGAGATATCTACTACGGTCGCGTCTCAAGAAGGCGAGAGCAGTGCAAGCGGTAGCCCTCGCGAGGAGCTAGAAGAGGGCGGTCGGACAGAAATGGCTTGAAGGATAGGTTTCACTGGTAGCTGACTTGTTTTGCGTAAGAAATAATGTCTACCTGTTTATTACTTCCCGGTCTTCTATTTGTTTCCTTACTGCCTAACTCTAATCGTCTGTCTCAGAACATGTAATATCCTATCGCTGCACTCTAGCAAATGGGCGCAGACTATCTACATAAGTGCGGAAATAATACTTAATATATGGTGATGTACTTACCTGCTTTGATTCGTCTCGAGCTCCATCTAACGGTATACCTCAGACAACAGCTTTTCAAAGAATAGTAAATGACTTATAATACTAGCCATTACATCTATGTGCTTCTCATGCCGTTGCCTTCCTACTCCTTTAATCAACAGTAGGTTACATTGCTCAATATCATGTTCAAGCAGATGAGCTTGCAGCTTTAAAGCTCTATGGTATCTAGAAAGTCAATAAATTAATCATTACTCCGAGTCGCTGTAATAATCAGAATATCAGAGGCTGAGATCGACCTGAAGATAAGGTCAGACTCCGGACTCTGTGTCACCGTCATGCAATACACGACAGTGATAGAAATACTTGGTAAATCATTGAAAAAAAGAAAAGAGGGGGGAGGAAGGGGAGGAAAAAGTTGTAGTATAGCTCCATTAGTTCGGTATAATTGCCCTGACTGAACTAGTTGAGCCTTGCAGAGCATAGTTACAGCTTCATAAGGCAAACGAAAGCTTGAGGAGAACACAAAGGCCTTAGGCAGGGTAGCGATAAGTCTTATGTAGTTGTGCGAAGAAATACCTCTAAATCTAATACTGCCACTAACGGGAGTGACCTCGACTTTAGAAATCGCTACTAGCATCGCCTCGTATCTAAAAAAAATACAGACCAGAATTCCAGAATGATAACCCTAGAATGTTTCCAGGACTCATGGAAATGCGACAGCGAAAGGCAACAAGACCATTCTAGAATGAACTTATGTAAAACGGGGATGAGGCTGTTGACGGATGCCATGCGTGAAACGTCAAACAAGCGATTTTATGAAACAACCATACGTGGAGCAATGCTGCTTGGTCGAATTGAGTGAATTACTGGAGCTTTAACTTCAGCGATTCATGCTCGCTAGAACATGTCAGCGTATGCCGGAATAGCGGCCGCCCACGCTTGTCGCGAAGAGAATAAAGCCCTCGTAAGAAGAACATTCGCCGAACTGGACTGGGATGATCCATACCAATATCATGCTTCCTAATCCGTATAGAAGCTTTTTTTATAATCGATAGCGGCTGAAGGAAGGAGACAAGAACGGAGAGCAGGGATTTCGCCGCGCTCTCCATGTAAAATTTTTCTTTTCGCCATTTCATCCATTAATTGCCATACTGGTAACGATACGCCCTCGAATCCTTAACTCTCCGCATGCCAATTCCTAGCGAAGAAAGTAGTTATCCCCAAGATAGGGAAGTCATCGTGGTTCTAGAATGATCGTGATGCTAAAAATATCATGATCCTGTTGGAAAGAGAGAATATTTTTCGCTTTGGTCACCGCTTTTACCAACCGTGTCTTACGAGGAGCACACAAACTGTGCGATCATACCATAGCTCACATTAGCCTCAACAAAGACCCGTATGCATGCATGCATCCTCATGATTTTAGCGATTCTATTCTGGCCCTCGTACGAGCTGTATAAATAGTCGGGTTCTACCTTCCTTCCATCGGTTCTCATCATCACCACCATCTCCAACCTTCTTAGACATCACCTAATCTCGTCTCCCTATTCTCTAAGACAACCCCAATCGCTCATCAGCCACTCTCGCTTAACACCTTATACAAAATCCATTCGTTTGCGGGAACTTATAAATACAAAATGAAGTTCTTCATCGCCGCCGCCTCCCTCCTCGCTGTGGCCTCCGCCGCTCCAGCCGGAAGTTTCACCTTCCCCGCGCACGCCCGCTATCAGATGGAAGACTGCAAGTCTAATGACGGTCACACCACCTGGTCCCAGATCGCCTACTGGGCAACCCAAAGTCGAACCTCGGAAATCCCACGGAGGTCGGTCGTTTCCCGAACAAGGTCACCTGGAATAACCAGTCGCACAGCGTTTTCACCGCCACGCAGCAGCTTATCGCCCAGATGAAGGACAACGGTCAAAGCATGCTCGGCATTTCCGATAACCACGGCGGTGCTCAGGCTTGGTGTCAGTGCACTAAGGATGGCAGTCACACGAGGACTTCTGGTAATGCAAAGTGCACTGTTCAGTACGTTTGCACTTTCTAAAAGATCTACTGGGGCGTACGAGACTCTTTTTTTGGGTTTGGGTTCGGCGAGGAATTTTGTGTTAGGACACCCACGTCGCAGAAAAAGAGCGACGTGGAGGGATCGGTTCTGTTATCGGCTTTTTTGGTTACATTAATGCAGTACATGTTCATGTTGATGAGATAGATTACCTTATACATAGAGACTCGCTGTCTGAGTCACTTAGTACTTAATAAATAGGAACATGAATCGGACGCTGTATGAAGTACTGTAAGCCCGCAGCGAAGCTCGTCATGACAGTTGGATTACTCCGAAATAACTGAAATGTTCCGCTTTAATAACTTAAGAGGGGATTTTAAGAGTAGAGCAGCAGTGACTCGGACATCTGCTTCGGATTATCTTTCAATCTATTTAGTCTCTTCGTGTAATCTTCCCGTTAGGACCCGTCGCGAGCATAAAGAATTTAGAGACGACAAGATAGCTCGATCGCACGTTGCTGCCTCCGCTTGTAGCAATAGTATATTCTGTTTTTTCTGGGCGTCTGTTAGGCTAGTGAAGCTATTTTTAACGTTTTCCTCAACAAAGGTGACCTCGGGGTGTCAAGATCGGTCGTTTCGCAGTTGCGGAGCTGAACTTTCTAACAATTATTCGTGTCGCAGGAGCGACCGTCACATTAGCATGCCAAACACGAGGATCCCAGCGATTGCTAGGTATGGTGCTGTTGCGTGGAGGTGCGATTGCAGTTGGCGAATATTTTCTGCGTGGCTTAATTTAGGGGGCTCGATGATGTTTCCATGATTCGCGGAGAACATCACATATTCTAGGAGTAGTTTGATATGTGTAAGAAGAATGACAAATGATTCATCGCTATGATACTCTTTGAACTCCCAAAACTTGAACGGGTAATCTTGATGTATTTGGCTCAGGCATCATTAGAGAGCTTCTCCGACTATGCTGAAATTCGGTCGCGACTCTCGAACAAGGCAAGAATAAGAGAGCCATTCATGGCCACGTTGGAATTCACGATCATGATACCAACACGAGGCCTCTTCTATGAGCAAGTTTTGCCGCCGGTGCCGTTGGATAGAATATAATCGAGACCGTTGGAGGCAGCAGATTGATTTCAGATTGATTGATCTCCTCATCTGCCTCAAACAATTCTCTCAAATTTCTCCTCAAGGGCATTACAATAAGTCGCTATATCTTTCAGTCCGAGAAGGGCAAGACTAAACAAAATCCGCCAATCAGGACTCAGGAGTAGTGTAAGCCTCTCTCGATTTCATGGCTATTTCTAGAATCCAGGGTCCTCGGGATCCCGTGCCGGAGTTCCGCAGGACACCACTCGGGTAGTCTCCGTTTGTTTACAAAAGCTTCTTCGAACGATCAGCCCCCTTTTTTTACGTTTACTCCATCTGATTATGAGGCGTCAGAGGACCTTTAGAGACAATGCTTAGCATGATCACCTTAGTATTTATAACAACCGAGGGACGAGTAATCCTCCTACCGTGACATTATCGTGTTTATTGGGCCCCTTATTCTCAATGTGCTTGCTACAATAATGAAACTTGGCGGTGGTGACGAGATGCGGGCAGTTTTAGTTGTGGTGGTGGAATGGTCAACCGCGAGATATATTTGAAACATATATCGCCTCATAGGCAGTTATAGGCTCCTATCGATAGGGATCCTTCATCAAGCAACCGTGATTCGTGACATGATCTGCCGCCTAGTGTACAATGCACTTTGAATTTCTTACGCGTAACTACGATTCTCAAACCACTGGCAGGAGAAACGTTGCAATCGTCGCAGATATTCCAATGTATCATGATCGTAATCCACCGCACCGTACACAGTACAGTCAGTATGACAAAATACCCGAGCAAGAATGTATTGTCTCTAGTTCCTATCTACCTTACTGAGTGCTCAAACACGGGAATCTCCAGCCCCCTTTCAATAATGTAGAGGTCTTTATAAATACGACCCGCCTGCAGCCCTACCGGGCTTTTCTTTCCCTTTCCTCCTCACCATCCCTCGCCATTGTTCACTGGTTGTTCATCTACTTTCTTTTCTTCAGAGCCGGACTCTTACTTTCTTCTTTCACGACTTTCTTTTCCACCTCTTTCTTCTCTTTCTAATTGTTTTCTTTTCTATAAAGAGCTGAGCTCATTACCTTCTCTAACAGAACATCCAAAATACATTTACATCCAACATGGTTCTCCTCACGAAAGTCCTTTTCGCCCTTACGATCGCCGGCGCCATCGCCGCTCCTGCTCGAGTTCCTTCGCCCGTCGGGACGGACTCGAGCCAGAGAGCCGCGCCAGCAGCTTCGCAGCAGCAGAAGGCGCAGCTCCTCGCTCAACAGCAGCAGGGTGGACAGCAACAGGGAAAACAGCAACAACAGGGAAAACAGCAACAACAGGGAAAACAGCAACAACAGGGCGGAAGGCAGCGGGGAGGAAACAACAAGCAGCAGGGAGGAAACAACAAGCAGCAGGGAGGAAATAACGGAAAGCAGCAGCAGCAAGCCGCCCAGCAAGCTGCTCAGCAACAAGCTGCTCAGCAGGCTGCTCAACAACAGGCTGCTCAACAGGCGGCACAGCAGCGACAAAACCAGAACAACAAAAACAACCAGAACAATCAAGCCCAGCAGGCACAGTCCGGTAACGTGAACGGCGGGAGCGCGTTCGGCGTCGAAGGCCTACAGCAGGCTTCGAATAACATCGCTCAGTCACAAGCCCAGCAGGCGGCGAGAGCGGGAACCCCCCTCCGCCGCGGCTAACAACCAGCAGGGGGGCGGGAACAACAAGAACCAACAACAGAATGCACAGCAGAACGGGGGCAATCGGAAACAGGGCGGTCAGAACGGCGGTAACAACGGTGGAGGCAAGAAGCGCAAGGGTGGCAAGAACAACTAAGCGCCTCCTAGTTCTTTACAACGATTTGCTTTTATTCCTTAGTTAGTTTTACCGATTTGAAAGCGGTGGGATTTGGTTCCTTAACCGTCTTTCTCATGTTCTGTTCATTATTAGAGACACTAGTGCAGTATCTCTGGGGCTTGTTTCTTTCGGTTATTGAGTTTCCGGTGGGTTTTGGGGGTTTTATTTTTTGAGGGAGTTTATTTCCTCGGGTTCTGTACAGAAAATCATAAAAATTCAATGTTTTATCAAAGTTCTTACAAATGCCAGACAATAAGTGATCACGACGATTTCCCGAAAGTGTCCCTCTAAGCTATCCTTGCCCTCTCCGCTACAGCCTAAGTTTTAGGCTCAAAATAATTCTGTTGAAGGCATAAGTCCGAAGACAACACATTGTTTTAGATTGCCCCGCTTTGATGGCTTGGGCAACCAGCGATAAGGAGTGCGGTATCGCGCGGGCCGACCTAGATGTGTGGTATGTTACCTATATTCGAGACGTCTCAATTCGACAATCCCCGAGATTCGTTACAAGGCATCCCTGGAGACTAAGAGGAATTCAATGAGAAAGCAAATCGTCCGATCTATTTAGGCTATCAGTCGGTGGCTCATATTTATTTTTTACCGAAAGTTCATATTTCGCGAATGAAACTGCCCAGTGGCCAGAACCTGGGCTTTCTCGCCAGCAGAGATAGGATACTAGTCTGGGTGTCTGGAGACCCTAACAAGGAGATGTGGCTCTCTTGACTACAGGATGCATGATCGCCGTGGGAAACGAGTAATTTTTTCTATGCTCGTGTTAAAGTACTCTATATTTGCTAACGGACGAAAACTTTTGTCATAGGTAGTTTTAACGACTTATGGATCCCGATTCCTGACTGACAGTACGCCTTGAATACGGCTAGATATTCGCTTAAAGCTAACCTATATTGCACCAGTGGCTTTCTAAATCGGCCGAACCAGAGCGATAACATATTTGCCCCCGCACTCATGAGCCTCTCATCAACTTCCATCGCTATTTATCAGTACTGGTATCAAAGATCGGGTTCAATTTGTACGGCTCAAAGAAAGGAAACATGGCTAAGAATCCGAGAGAAAGGGATCCCCGCGATCCCCTCATAACGCGCGGCTCTACGGCTTCAACGCCGCCGGTGCGTTGACCATGGGCACACTCCGTATTCTCGCCCCCGTCCTACAACTCGCTATCGTAACGCGTAAGGTCGACGCCGCGTCTGTCCTACCGCGCTTCTTCGGCGGGTCATTGTCACCGCCGCACCCTGCCGTCGCTATGGGTCTTAACTTAACTTCACTGAGAAATCTACGGACGTACCAGACGCTCGTAGTATCGCTGTGCGCCGGTAGCGCGTTGAAACACATCTTATGGGTCGGATACATCAACAACGAAAACCTCGCCCCTCTTTCCGGACTCGTCATCGGCCTGTTTAATGGCGTTGGCGATTGTATTAATTCCATGCTCAGCCTTTGGAGCATAACGTCTCCGGTCGGTAGCGCGTACGCCGATTCTTCGGCGCTGCTAAAGAACCCGACCGTGGTAATCGGTGCGATGTTATATATAACCGGATTAACCATGGAGATTGTGTCGGAATTGCAGCGGAAATCGTTCAAGGATAGGCCAGAGTCGAATGGGAAGCCGTACACGGGCGGTCTCTGGAAGCTCGCGAGGCATGTCAATTACGGCGGGTATACATTGTGGAGGACCGGAGCGGCGATGGTAAGCGGCGGGTTGGCGTGGGGACTGTTCAACTTTTCGTGGTCATTCTATGGCTTTGCGAACAGAGGTATTCCGGTGCTGGACGAGTATTGCGGTAAAAAGGTACGTTCGATTGCTTTTCAAGAAACATGTTCTCACTGCGCGATATGCTGATGATGCCTTAATGGAATTTAGTACGGCGAACAGTGGACGCAATTTAGGGCGGAGGTGAAATATAAGTTAATCCCTTGGGTATATTAATGGAGATTGCCTTACCGGTACGGTCGAGGAGAACTACTTGCCAGATTACGAGGAGGCCAAGTAATCTCAAATCGTACGATCGTAGAACCTTACCTACTGGCGACGCGATCATGTACATTAAGAATGGCAAATTTTTGGGTCTTGACTCGGACTTCTCCTATACGCGACATCGAAGCATGATGGATTTCCTTTTGTAGATATGCTCATCGATATTAATCTGCTCCATATACGAACACTGCAAACGCTTGGAATAAACAAATGGACATTGCTCCGGCTGAGGCTTGTTTGTTGTTATTAGGAAGCGCGAAAACGTGAGAATCGTTTTCGGTGTAATTCTGCTCCGTCCTCGCCAAATCCTCGGCAGAAGGATTCTCTCCATCGCGTCGCCCCAACGAAGCTTAGCGTGTCCGGAAGAATTACAGTCCACTGAGTTCACGGACCACGAACCTCATATGAAGTTCCAAAGCTTTTCACGTGGTGAGGCGTCTGGCATTAAAGATCTTTCTCGGCCGCCGGGATGCATTTATCCCGAGAAGAGGGAGGATCTTCAGAACAAGAACTATCATATAGCCCTTGCTTATAGTTATCCACATCCTGCTCGAACGCTATCAAAGGAATGAGTCTATAAATGCAACGGTGAATGTCGAAGATGAAGGCTTCTAATCCCGTAATCATTCGAACTACATATCTCAATACCCTTCAGCTTTAAGCAATCCTCTCAAAATCATTCAATCAAGAACTGTCTTTATAGTCCTTGTCGATACAATGTCAAACTCAACGGGCTCTAGTTTTTCTATTTACTCTATACCAGCAGCCTATGCGCTGGCCATAGTACCTCATGGGTATTATCTAACAACCATGATGTACTCTTCAGGCTGGAAATGGACAAACGTAACGTAAGTACCCCGCTCTGCACGTCGATGTCTTACTAACGAGTGACGTCCACATCGACAGGCCGCGCTCCAACTTCGAAGCACTCAAATCCGCAGTTCCCGCCGAAACATGGCAGCGCTGCTTCAGAGCCCGAGGCACACACCTAAATGCCCTAGAAGGTTTTCCGCTATTCGCTAGCGCCGTCGTAAGTTTGAATAATCCTAGACGTTTTAATGATTATGGGCGTATTTGCTGAATGTCGTTAAGATCATCGGACATGTCGCTAAGCTCGATAATTCCGACTTAAACAACCTGGCGGCCGGATACCTCGGACTTCGGGTGCTGTATACGGCGCTATACATAGGCGTCAGAAATGAGGCGCTTAGTTATTTGAGGACGGGAGTCTGGGGGGCTAGCATTGCCTTACCGATATGGGCGTTGGTGAAGTCGGCGAAGGCATTTGATGTCTGAGGCTGGGAAGTGGTAGAACGAGTCACTCAGTTTCGTAAGATAATATGGTCATCTAAGATAAACCCGGGTTCGCGATGAGTGCGCGCAGGCGATCAGATATCATTTTTCATGTGAATAAGGAAGCTTACTCAAGGTAGCCCACTTTACGAGCTAATAAGTATTTCAAAAACGTCTTTTTAGTGTTATATAAGTAGATAAAAAAAGGTTATCAATAATATTGAAGCATTAACCTATCAGCCCTAAGAAGAAAATTGGACAGAAAATGAATACAAAGAATGAAGGATAAAATGCATTAGGTATATTGATTTACAAGGTAATTTCGGATTTTTGAGGACAAGTAACCACTGAAATTCGCAGTGCTCTTTTACGAGGACAAAAAAAAAAAAAAAAAAAAGGAAAAGAAAAATGGATTGAAGAAAGACTGATCTCAAAAAGAGGATGCGATTCGCGAAGAGTGCGTATCAGCACTGAGTTTTGCCAGTCGCTGCGCCGACAGTGTTCTTGCTTTCTCGAGCGGCCATGACGATATTTCTGTGAGTGTTGCCACCTGCATTCGAGAAGGCGTTCAAGACTGTGCTTTGCGCGCTCGGACCCTCGCCCCAAACGGAATTGGCAAACTCTATGACCTGAATGGATCCACCGTTCAGGCGCTTGCTGATGATCGTGTTCAACTTGATTTGTACGACATTCTTATACGGGTTATTAGGCCTGTTCAGCCATTCGGCGAACGCGTTGTTCATGCTCTCCACGCGGAGCTGGTGAACGGAGGTGATGGCTTGCTGCGCTCTTCCTACGATGCCCGAGACGGCGCCCGCGTTTTTGCCGGTGATTTTAGTGTACTTCGCGATTCTTTCTCCGAGCTAGACAATAGAGTTGTTTAATTCTGTCAGACTGATAAGCTCCATGTTGTAGCAATATTTAGAATGAAACTAACAGTGGTCATCAACGTCGGTATTTTAGTGACGTCGGTACCAACTACTGGTAACCCGGGCAGAACCTTGCGCGGGCGTACAATTCCGTTACGCCGAGGTTCCGCAATTGTTGCGCCAACTCGTCCGCAGTTTTGCCGTTCGAGCTTACGGTACCAGGTTGAGAGAGTTTGTTTCCCTTTCCGTCTTGCCCCTCGGGGTGATTGATGTAGTTCACGAAATCGCCGAAACCGGTGAGAGCCCCGTTTGTGTTTAATTCCGGGGCGACTATGCGCTGCCTATCCGCCTCATCGAGTAACTCATTGGAAAACCTGAAGTCCAGGACGTATGCGTAATAGAACAGCACTCTCTCGTACATAACCACCGTAAAGGCCTAAGAAACAAAACCATCAGAAGGATGCCAGGAATGAAGATCGATGAATATTGATTGCGAGATCGAGGGGTTGAGAATATTTTGCTCTTCCTTTCCCCCAAGAAATTCAGAAGATCATCTTAACTTGACACATACCAAATGCACGTCACGGCGCCGTAAAGAATGGAAAGAATAGTGGTATGAAGAATTTCATGTTGTACTCAGGCTAGGTAGATTCGTCCTCTATGTCGATATCTAGAAATCTCAAGGGATATACCGGAGAAATAGCGCTTATAATAGATTCTTCCTCGTAATAGACTTCCTTCTTAGCGCTTTGGTCCAGGAAGCCGGCAAGGCATGGGAAAGCGCTGACGAAACCTTCTACCGTAGATGCAATTCCTATCCGTAAAGTCCATGTTTCTCACAAAAAATATAATAAGAATAACGGATAAGAAAGTTTATCACGATATACGAGCTCCAAAGGAATTCCAAATTGCATTTCCCTTTTCTCCCGCCCAGGAATACAACGCCGATGCGAGGCAATAGGCTTCTTCAGGAAGTCGCTACTGTAACGCAACGCCAAGTAACGCGGTACCCTGCGATCCCACTTTTGCAATTATTCAGTCCGAGACCCAAAGGGATGGATCCGAAACGAGAGAAGGTAGTAGATATGAAACTTATAAAGCTTAATATTGTTTTGATATTTTTCGATATTCGCTCTCCGATCTAATCCCTGTACCGGTACTACTCGATAAAGACCTCGTGTTTAGAGGATGGATCGAACTTGTGGATTTGGCTTCAGGACTAACTATCCTAACTGAGGGAATACACGATGCTATATATATAATAAACTGACGATGCTACAATCTGGGCAAAATGCACGCATCTGCCTTATGCGGCGCAGGCGCCGTATATATACGTAATCTCTCGAAATCTCCAGCTGAGAACTTGATATCTCCAGCTGAAGTTCCTTGCTTCTCAGCTATACAAGCATCACCTCGATGCTGTAGATTTGTCATGCCTCTTTGGCATGCCCAATAGCTAGCATTGCCTTTGTATTTATTTCCAGCGGATAAGTCGATCGTATAGTTGACGATGAAACCAAAACCGATGGATAAGTCTGCCATGCCAGTGACATGCACGCGGTCCTAAGAATGCCAGGCAATTACTATTCACGAAGTATATGTTCCTATTTGTCAACAAGTCTCGCTTGTAGAGGCGCTCTCCCGTTCCTATTCATGTATTGTCTCAATTCCCTGCGGAGATTTATGTAGCCTACTCGGCCGGAGTACGTGCGAGTAGAGTTCCGCCTAGCTCGGCTCCAAGTGCCTGTTGGGTAATCTCACATCTGTTTCGCGGAACCAGAAGTCGCGTATCATCGGCTTGCTCGACGATTCGAGTAAGGAATTCATGCAAGCGTTATCGGTTCCGAGGTGAGGATTTCGGCTAAGGCGAATAATTGCAACCAGAATAAGGAATATCATTTCGCCGTCCAGGGATTTTATATTACGATATTACTGAAGATTCGATGGCGCACTGGATGATATAGCGGAACGATGGAGAAAATCATGATTAAATTCCATCCAGAGCACATGGAGATTACAGAAGCGGCGTCTGCTGTATGTTTCAAACGACTTCTTATGGCCGAGAGGACACAAAGGAAAGCTCTCCTTTCCAGACGGCTGGCTTCCTCTAACCGATATTAAGAGCAATATTGCCCCACCAAGGTCAACGCCGCGGTTCTGAAGGCCTTCTACATTCCTGCTAGGCTAGACGAAAAAGGCAAGGGATCTAAGCTTGGCGCTTACTGAATATTCGGAAAAAAGTGGTCTTCTCCGGGTTGTCCCGGCGGGAACTGCCTCCGCTCCCATGTAAATCAGACAGAAACGATCAACGCTTTAGTGATGGTTACCAAAGCGGTAAGTCTCGCCGCCATCATCATTGAAGAGAGATATCCATGGAGCTAACTACACCTCTTCCGATAGGGTATGCCTTCAAACAAGGTGATTGTCGGTGTCAGCAGCTATGGTCGGTCATTCAAGATGACTAATGCTGGATGCACTGGCCCGATGTGCACATATACGGGTCCTCAATCCGGTGCTCAGAAGGTGCGCTGCACCCAGACGGCAGGTTACATTTCGAACTTTGAGATCAAAGAGATTCTGAAGAAGCCGGGTGCGAAAACGTGGCACGATGACGCAAGTAACAGCGATATTGCCACCTGGGATAATGACCAGTGGGCAGCGTACATGAGCGACAAGACGAAAGATTTCCGTACCCAGTATTTTAAGGCGATCAACTTTGGTGGTGTCTCTGACTGGGCCGTAGACTTACAAGCTGGCGTTGGTCTCGAGAAGCCCGTTAAACCTATTCGGCTCATTCCTGTACCTCCTTTTTGTGACAAGTCGCAAAATACTCTCGATGACGTTGCCAACGACGCAAAAGATATCCGGACATCTGCATGAACTAGTATATCATTGCCGCCATGAGCAAAGAGCTCGACGATGCCCTTGCGGACTACGATAAGCTGTTGAAAGGCGGAGACTACGACCACAAGTTCGGTATTTACCGGGACCACGTCCGCGAAGAAGTCCAGCTGTCCATCGAAAATCACAGGAACGGGCATGCTAACGATCACTGGTGGTGCGAGCACAAGAAGCAGATCCCGTGGTGCAAGGATCCGACCAGCGCACCCACTGGGCCGTGCGACAACACCCCCAACTGCGTCCCGCAGGGCACGATGGTGAAGTTCTCCTGCCCGGCTTACGTGTACGAAAATACGCCGGTGAACCAGACATGGATAAAACACTGGAAACGTCTGGTACCACATGAACGATGAGCCGCATTCCAGAAGGATCTCCTCGACCAAGCCGGCGTATCACCAGACTGGTTTACGTACGGCGACCTGAATCTCGGTGGTTGGTCCCAGGGCTCGGTCAAGTACTACCACAGTTACCGATCGTCAAGCCGTTCGACAAGGTTAACATCGGCGATCCAAAGCAGATCATCTCCAGCGCGCTCGATAACTAACGGGGCTTCGCCGATAGTCTCCGCGATACCGCGATTCAGGTTAAATACGACGACATGACAGATGCCGATAACGACGACATCATTACCGCGACGGAACTCAGCGTTTCCATGGCGCTCAACGCGGTTCAAAGCATGCAGAAGGTGATAAATGTTGCGAACAAGATCGAGGAGCAAGAGGAAGGCGATGATCTTGGATTTCATCTTCGGAGCGCTATTTGTGATACTATTCTTGGGTGAAGCGGCGGATATCGCCGGACTTACCGCTTTGTCTCGCATTATTGATATTACTGAAGGCGTCGGGGACGCTACTATTACGTTGTACGGTATCGTTGAGGACCAAAGAGCGCGATTTTCGCCTTGTTCCGAGCTCTTGGCGGTATAAGGAAGAGCAAGGACGAAGGTGACGGATGGAGCGGCGCAGCCTCCGCCCGGAGAAGCCTGAAGGATGACGACGTCTCTGCCCTGGGCTCGCTTGTAAGGGGCAGGAGCGACAAAGTTCACAGCATAAAGAAATGCGGTCTCTGAAAAGCACCCCAGCCATGTTATAATAAGACTTTTATTTACACATTCGCATCGCCTTAGTAAAAGGCACTGTATACTATTGAAGTCTTTTGAAGCTTTAGATTTGTAAATAAATATTGCATTATATTTTTACACAAATACAGAACTCCAACCCAGTTGTTCGTCATGAAACCAGAAACGCCTTAAACTTGAACACCGAATGCCTTTATATGCATTGATACACCTACGAGATAACGCAACGCGGTGGACCTGATATAGCCAGGGATTTTTCCAACGCCTTCTCAACATCCATCTCTTGCGCTGGTGCCTCCTTCACGTTTACTAAGACAAGCCCTACCTTTTTCGATTGACGAACAACACCACATGCAGCTCTTGCTAGCTCTGGCTCGTCGTCTTCCTTTGAAGATCCCATGGCATTGATATTACTAGTAGTAGGTGGTCTGTTGAGTGTAGTTGTTGTACTCCCGGTGCTGGCGTTGTCTTTAATGTAGAACGTATTACCATTCGTGGGCTTTTTGCTGAAAAGGGGCTGCTTTTTCCCCTCGTAAATGTCTTGAAGGTCTAAGGGCTCTATCAGTAAATTTTCTCAGAGGTCAATAATTCACACTTAAAGGCGACCATGGACTTACAGTCGATTATGCAAGGTGCCCAAACGAGCGTAGCGACCACTTGACCGAATCCGAAGTTCGTTGGATCGATATACTGAAAGAAGAGCGCGAGGAGGTGGAGTTGCAGCGCCATGAGAATGCAATATAGTAGTAAAATCGTCGTGGCAAGGAACGCTTTTGATGCGGCGAAGTCAGGAACCAGCCCACCGTCGCCGTCCAAATACGACAATTTGGGAATATCTGGCGAATCGTGAGAAGAACCATGACGAAAGACGTAACTCCCAAGCAAACCGCGTAGGCCGCAGGCGGTATATCAGCTGAGTTATTTACAAATCGTAGAACAGGGTCAAAGCGCTGCTCTATCAATCCCATATAGCATAGCCCCGACGATGCGTTCAACCAGTCCAGCGTCGTGGTATTGAAGTATACCAATTCGTAGAGCATGAAGCCTCCACACAGCACGAATGCGCCCAACGATTGAAAAAAGACGAACCAACTTATACGCCCGCTGCCATCGTTCTTAATGCTGCGTATGTTTGAACCGAGTGTTGCTTCGAGATAAAAGAGTATTATTAGGGTGAACGAGATAAGTACTATGCCATTTAGAGTGACGTTGGTGAGCAGGTACTGGTCAAGAACGCCGATGGAGGAGGATGGCTGGCGGGTAAAAGCCGCTATCGCTAGGGCGCCTATAAACCAGCATTGGGCCTTTTGAAAGCGTGTGCATGCGCGGACGAATTTCCGGTAGTTCCGGGAGGACGAGCTGCCATGACGCTCACGATACTCAGCGGCGTATGTTCTCGAGTGCCGCCGGTTGGAGGTCCCAATAATATACGCCGCCATTGCTATAACGAACAATATTTCTATAACGTAAGAGATGCAAACTCCGATACCACCGATATCTGGATCGTCGATGATTTGTTTGCTTACTGCGGCGCACAGTCTCCCCGAGCAGTCTTGCACTCCGTCCCATGAGAGGACTTTGTCGCTTATCAGCATGTGACTCGGGTCACAGAAAGGTACGAATAAGTTGCTGAGATCCGGATCCGGACCGTGCGACTCCTTTAGCTGCTGTACAGCGGTCGCGTCGATAACGTCATCGCATTGGATCGTGTTGCAGAGCGTACTCAGTAATCGTACTGCTTTTTGCGGAAACTCTTGTGCTATCTTTTTCTCGTCGTCGGAATTTATTATCCCGAAGTCAGAAAGGGTGAGCGTTCTTGTGTACTCGATAGGACCCTGTTGCTCCCGGGCGTCGTTTGGAACACCACCGCGAGGCTTCACGTCTTCAAAGACCGTCTGCACTATTGTCGTAGCTTGCGCGTAATCATCGAACTGTGAATCGCGGGTCGCGTTCGAGAAGGCAGCGCAGGCGTTGAAGTTGGTTAGGGAGTAAGATTCATAAGTATCCCAGTCAAGAATGCTTTGGCATTCTGACGGAAGGTCGAACGTCTTTCCGTTCTGACGATCTATGACGCTTTTGAGCGCCGAGGATAGCCGACTGAAGTCTGCATTTTGGCCGCTCGTGGATCTTGTGTTCATTATCTATTTCAACTTCTAACTGGGAATCAAATTTCAGGTCCGTTGCAAATAGCAAAGGCGATGACGATAAATGTAGAGTTTCGAAACAGCGAAGCTGAGGTCTTAAACGGCATATATATGGGACGGCGCACGACAAAATTACGCGATATGTACTGAATTTCAATGCTCCAGCATCCCTTGACATGGCGGCCCCCGGATACCTGAGCAAGGAATCAATCTGGGACGATGGAGTGCATTCAAGAACGTGTCAGGAGGCCGGTTTAGAGACTGTTAAATGTGTAATCCGTGAATAGAGCTTCCGCCAGGTCTATCAACTGTCACTTTCCTGATTGTATCGCCGGTCTTACAACAGATCAGTAATTATCTTCTGGTGGGCCAACATGATTTGTTCTACCGTTCCATCCCTGGAACTTGCCAGGCCAGGGTGAATTTCCGATGATTGGAAGCCTTCCAATTTGAGCGTAATCGCGCTAGAAAACGACACCCACAGCGGAAAAGAAGACAGAAGCTTGTCCTTGCTTTTCGCCCCTATTGCGATGCGCTTTTGCGTCAGGAACAGAAAGAAACCACCGTCCAGAAGCTTCTGAAAGGTTTCTATTTCTATATACATTCCAAGGCACGTTTTAAGAAAGGTATGGATCAGGTTTCCGACGGAATTATTGTGGGGACGTAAAAGAAGAAGCGGGAGAAGAGGAACATGGACGGTGAAGTTAACGATTTGCCGACTTTTAAACTCTACAGCCACCCCCGAGATCGTCAAGCGATGATTGTAATGCTTGAGGGTTCCAATGGAAATAGGCTGGAGATGCGAATAACCTTCCTTAGCTACTTGACTAATTCTGCCTATATTTAGTGAGCCTTTAACCGCGATGCACCTTCTAAGTCCCGTGAGGCTATGCTGGGAACCGAGCCGATGAAGGTTATCTATTATTTCTCTACTAGGAAGAACGAATCTATGACTTTTCAACGGTTATTGTTGATGACATGGTTCATGAAAGCGATTTTGCAGGGTCTCTAAGATCATGGATAGTATCGGCGAGTGTTGCCGTGTTGCATGGAGGAAACTTTGGTGATAGCAGCGAATCTCCAAATAACCTCCAGGGAAATGTATGACCGCATGTATCCATCATAGATTTCGAAGTCTATGTGATTACTGCCCTATTATTACGGCCGAAAGAGTTACGACGAGAAGAAGACCTCGTCAATTTACTCGGAATCGCGTAGAAAGGTCCTAACGCAACAGGGTAGCGGACGAGGCGTTTCTATCTAGATTGTAACAAGCCTTGAAAATAGAGTCCTACCCGATCTCAGATTGAGTCTTCAACACGATTGAACATGATTGTTTGCCCTGCATCCCTTTCGAGTATAAGCTTTCCTGTAACGGCGCCTTAGAGTGCCATTGCGTGTTCGTCCTACCTCTCACTCTGCTTACCTCAACAAGAAAGTTAAGTTGCACAAAACATCTGGAATACGAGATGACCCGCGGCCGGGAGTTCAAGACTTGCCTTATTTTAAAATCGAAGATAACGAAAAAGATGAAAAAGGCGCTGTGAGGCTTCGCTTGTTGTATAAACCCCAAGCTGTCGTCTGTTGAAACTAGCAACAACCGCAATACGAGGTGGCGCTGGTGATCCTAACTCGATTTGAGATAAACTAGACTACATTTCGGATAGGCATCAAAGTGTTCCCCACGATTTAAAGTTTTCTCCAGGAACGCGGCTTTGGGTCTGTGTATCTTGGATATGTTGAGCATTTTTATGCGATGTATCGGTGCGGCGCTTTTTATCAGGGCTTCTTATAATCAGGCTCGTCCTGATAGTAACATGAGAACGTTCTCATTCCTTAACAGTGTTCTTGAGCATCATTTTTGTACGCCACGGCATCATGAACTTCTTCACTTTCGTTCTATGGGGATTTACCCTTACCATGCCCTCTTTCGCTCTGAATGGCGACATGATCAGCTTCTCACCGTCCAGCGATATTATATAGTCGGGCTCCAGCGGTTCGGATAATGCCTCCAGCACTTCTTCAAGCAGAACGAGCAGTAATGTACATGAGAGCCCTCTATGACTCCATGATCCATTACGTATTTTGCCGTCTGTATGTCGAACTAACAGGCGGTTAATTAGAGTAATAACGCGATAGTAGTCTCAGCGTCAGGTGGTTCGACGAGTTCATCTAGTTCTTCATGTTCACCAGGTTCTTCGATTTCATTTAACCCCTCGAGCTCACCCAGCCCCTCGGCCGCACCCGGCTCCTTGATATCATTCATCGGTTCGGGCTCATCCGGGTCCTCGTCCTCATCCGGATCAATAAGTAACTCGATATCCAATACCGCAAGCAACACGAACAACGCAACACAGCAGTATCAGTATCCGGGTACAGTCCGGCAACTCCAACTCCGACTCAAACGCTGCCGTATCCGTTCCTGGAACTCTCCCGGACGACGATGACGACGATGCGGAGAACACCGATATCGATGGCGACGATGATGGTTCAGGAGAGCCAATACTTATCCCGGCGTCCAACCGGGTGAAAAGTTCACCATGCCTGCAAACTCGAATCTGCCGACGGGAAACCCTGCGGATATCGTAGTGGCCACTGCAGGGCAGGTCATGCCTACGCCTACCGGACCTGGAGTACCCATCCCGACGTTATCGACGAAGTCGTCAACGGAGGCCTCGGAGCGGGCGCGGGTGGAAGCAACGCGGTTGCAGTGGTGAGTAAAAATCGTCTCCTGAAAATCTTCCTGAAAATTTGATTGAATATTGACGAGTGATTCAAAACGTTCGCTACATATAGAGCCAACCTGCTTCCGAAGATACAGTAACTAGTAATCAGGTGGGTTCCTCGGGTTCTGACGGCAGCGGTGGGTCTGTTTCGATCGAATCGCCCGGCGTCGCGCCAGGTAATGACATCGCGAACGGGCCTCGGAGTGGGTGTGGCTGGAGCGGTGAGCTCATACCAACAAAAGAGCAGAGGCGCAAAAAAACAAAGCCGTACTGACGGACGAAATCGACCAGGAGTACTAATATTTCTTGAAATGTTTTCAGGTATCTGAGGCTCCGGGTTCGAGTTCAGGAGCGACGACGTCAAATCCAGTAGGCACGTCAACGACGAACAGCAGCACGGCAGCAAATGGGGCCGGCGCTGCCAGAGTTTCGCCGGGTCAGAACGCACATGCGCCTAGTACGGGAGGAACACTCTGACGCCGAGTACCAGCAACACCGCCAGGGCGCAGGCGTCGCTCCGGGGCGGTCAGTTAACGATCCGACCTCGGGGGGAACATCAGCCGGAACTTCATCCGATCCTCGGCAGCCGGCGCTTCCGCGGGTATAGTCGCTAATTCTGCATTGGGAAACCTTGGTAACGCAGCTGCTAGTAGTGCGGCAGGAGGAACACTTCAAATTCGGGAACTTCAAGTTCGGGAGCTGCAAGCTCTGGCACTGCAAGCTCTGAAGCTACCAGCCCTGAAATTGCAAGCTCTGGAAGTGCAAGCTCCGGAAGCGCAAACTCTGGAAGCGCAAACTCTGAAAACTCAAACTCCAGGGCATCTGCTTCTGGGAGTAACGTTGATGCTGGGCAGAATGCTGGCGTAAGTAATGAAGCTCCTCCTTGCAAGATATGGTCGGGCTAACTATGTTTCTAGGATACTCCGATTACGGTCGCTCTAGTGTCCGGTGCGGCATTGATATCGAATCCCCCAGGCTCTTCGGGAGCTGCGGAGTCCGCTGATGGACAGCCTGTTAGTGCAGGTATTTCTGGCTCCCAGAGCTCAACAACAACACCCGCTGTTGGTGACCTGTCCTCGGCCTCTAATTCAAAACAGACGAATTCCCAAGCAGCCATTCAATTTCGACCATGTCGACATCAACTCTAAGGTCATCGCATACATCCACGTCTCCAAGTCAAGAGGCGCCGCGCCGGTGAGTCAAAGGTCCAGCAATGGATGCTCTTCATTCTCGGAGTCCAACATCCTGTATTAGTATGGTGGATAGCTGGGGTATCCTGTTTCCCAGTGTGAGGGGGTTAGGCACATTTGAACTCACTATGTGTTATATTGTAAGATAGCTGAAGGATGCCGCTTAAGCAAAACTTCTCTTTTTTATTTTCAGAGGTTTCGTATTATCATACTCATTGCTATCAGGCGCCAGTAGGACTCTTGTTTACATCAGACTAATAGTGTACATCTCATGTTATTATATACCGAAGGGCAGGCAAATTAGAGACTTGCTTCACAGCTTTATTGCTGAGGCTTTAATACTAGTAGTAGGAAGAGCATTAAAAGAGCCTTCCATCGCAAGGCTCATCCAATACATTAGAGACATTTAAACACATGGAGGGTTCGCTCACGTTTTTCTAACTCTTATATCAAACCTAATCGCGAATATATGAGCATGATGTCTTCGTTGGCTGAGGCGGCGGCTTAACAAAACGTTAAATTCCCTGGACTCATGAATTAGTATGTATCTAGGATGGTTGCAAAGATGTTATGGGCGCGCGAGGCGTATTTTAGCTCATCCTCCCAATATTTGCAGGCGGTTCCGACCGTTTCATGTTCCCATGCACCGGAGAATACACAGCCGTATAAGACAGGCGTGGGACGCAGACCGAGCGCAGGCTGGCTTCCTAGTTTATTTATCTTACTGTGTAGCTACAGTAGGTCTATAGAGGCCTTTTGTATTCCCGCCAGAAAGGACAAGAATTCAAAAACCGAGCTATATCACACACTTCGGTACCCCGACAGTCCTACAATATATCAGGTTCGTATAGTTTTTTTTTTTTTTTTTTGCTTAATGCTTTCCTCGGCCGTTACACCCTGAGCAGTCGACATACCCCGTTTGAATCAGTTCTTCAGAATTCGTTTCTCCCTTTCTTATCATCGTCCTTGTCATTTCGCCAACAAATCCACGCTATCCATTTTCTCGACTTTCCTATGTTTATCCACCGTTCTCGCCGCGCCGCACCAGGGGCCTATACCACCCATTGCAGATATAATAGCGCCCAACGGAACACTTGTGAAAAGAGTTCCAGAGGATCCTAAGGCTCCTGGGCATCGGCAGAAGTACACATGGGAGGGGCGTTGGAGAACCCCGAGTACAGCTTCCCGGACGGTCGGCTTAGACAGGCCTCCCGGGGCCGGGAACACCTCTGTGCGTGGGTTACAATAAAAAGAAACGCAAGAAAATACTGAGCTGCAAATTGCGTTTGTAACGGTGGCGCCTTAAGTTGCACCTTCGACCCAAGCGATCCAAAAACTTTACGTAAAAATCAGGATCCCACGGAGTGGTGCGCAGATATCACAATGGCCGGTTGTTTCTGCCCTGGACTGTCGTAGCGGGAACTCCTAGTACCGCCCTCCACGAAGTCTTCAAATGGGCACATCATAAAAAATCTTCAGAAATGACTTGCATTAGCACGTTTAGGAACCTCTGCACAAGTTGCAGTTGTACACGGAGTGGAAAATACAATGCAAGGACAAGGAGCCCGATCCTAAAAATGCGGTCGGGGATGGCAATACTGATGGTAATTACCGTAGGAGGGTGTGGTGGGCTCTCGATCGCAGGCCCTTTTCGTGTGGTGGACAACGCTGCAAAAATAAACTTAAAGTTCAGGGTGTTCAACCTCAAGAGGCTAATAGATTCTGCCGGGGGACTCGGAGTAAAGTTGCAGGCGGATGTCTTTGCGCACCCTTGCCGAGCTGTTCCAAACGTCCCGTTCACTACGCGGCCACGACTTGGCGCAGATTTGTCGTCAGTCATGTCACTGCAGTGCACCAAGCCAACCCGAGCTTGATCTCTCCACGAAGTTGGTCTGTGGCCATAATTGGTTTTTGAAAGCCGGACTGGTAGAACTTTCAGGAGCGTTGGCGACTCTGTTACCTCTGCCAAGAGCTTGCGCAGTGTCGGTGCGCGAAGCTGGATGAAGCTAGATCAACCAAATCCGGCTCCGACGGCTTACCTAGGCATAACGCGGCTAGCTCTAGCGGTTCGAACGCGGTTTACCATGGATCGGCCGGGAGCGTTGCTCCAACCCCAGGCGCGAGCCCCCAATCCATTACGCCGCATCAACCGCCGAAGATATCATCATGCCCGATGCCGACAGTTCGCATTCTCCCATTCCTCCCTCGCCTCCCGGATACGTCGCTCAAACGCCCGGCAGCCCAGCCAGCAATATCGGATCACCTCTCCCGCCCGGCAGCCAGGACCACGAAAGCCGCCAAAGTCCCACCATGCTGAAAACCATCAAGCTCATCTGGATCACCCGTAGCACGGCATTCCCTCTTCAGGTGGGGAGGCCACCTTCGCGCATGTTATATCCACAGACCTGCTTTTCACGTCTTCCCTGCACCCCTGCTTTTCCCCTCTCTTTCTTCCTTTCTTTCTCGTTTATTAGAAACGTTTACTAGTAATATAGATCATTACACTTTTGCGGCTACTTTCCAGTAAGATCCTGACATGAACATGCATCTAGATAGTTCTTCATGTAAACCTCCCCATCTCTTTCCATTTAGCAATTTTATGACAGTCCGCTCGTTGAAGGGCGTTTATGTATGTCGGTGTATACTTCCGTATCTCTTGCCAGGTTAATTTCTAATGTAAAACACTTCTATATAAACTCGTTAGTTAAGCAATCGAAATTTTTACGCAGTTGATAATTCGTATATCTTCGTTACCTCCCGCAATAAGTGTTTAGTATAGCTTGATTGTGACCCTACCGCGAATACTGAGAGCCCATAGCTGAGAGTTTGTGCCCAAGTTAACAGCCCCAACATGACCTCAAAGTACCGCACGTGCGCCCAATCCCTATAGTTAACGAATACAGTAAGTAAGTTTCTAGTTTTACTGGAAACATGGTGTTTAGAGTTGTTGGACACCAATAAAGACGCAGTTGGTAATTTCTAACTACGTTTCATCAGAGCTTTGGTTCACCACGGCGTGTAACAGGGCGAGGCCCGGGGACTCGGACCTCAAGGCCTTGTAGGACACAAGAACACACAAAACCTGGAATTTAAAGTGTAACTCCGGAATAATGCGTGAAGCATCGATTCTAGAGACGCAACTTAAAGTTGCATTGCTGCTCGATTTATCTAGGTATAGTGCAAGGGCTCGCAGGGGCTGGTTCCCACGCCTAAGTCTTGTTAAGCGCCTGCGGACCACCACATTTGCCCGGAGCATGGCTTTCTCCGAACTGCCACAAAGTGCTCCCCCTCAATCCATTCAAACTATGGAAACTAAACAATGTCCTTATTGGTCTAATTCTGAAAGGGAGCCTCTATAACCTCGTGTTGTCGGCAGTGCTTGTACCGCAAGCACCTCTATAGAAACGTTTTTCGCCCTACAGGGCATTGAAAAGATTTACACTGCCATGGTTTGAACATTGCATGATAGCAATGCCACCGGGAGGTCGTGTTTCTAATCCCCAAACCTGCCAGTGTTATCTTCCTTATGCCATAGGTACACCCGAGCCATCACCTCGAGGTCGCCGTCATACGAGGTAATTCGTCTTGTTGGACTTTACATGATAACTACCGGAGCAGGGCTTGCCGTTTCGAGTCGTCCATGCTCAAGAATGTCTGCTTCTACCACGTTATATCTGTTAGATAGGCGAGATAGAAACAAGAGACGAAGTTGGTTGCGCAGTCATGCGATGAGACTGATACTATTAAAGTACACCATTGTTGGGAAACGTAAAACGGGACAGCTCAAGGTCGAGTTGGTTATACTATGAGCCACTTTAGGTGTGCCCGGCTGAGCTTGCCAGTAGTAGCTTTTATGATTAATGTTAGGACCTAGAAAGATACCCCTTCGCTCTACTACTTAGCTAGAGATCTAGAATATAACGAGCAAAGTCTCGCTCACTCGGAGTTCATCTCCAGATCTCGTATCACTTGCAAATCAAACAATAGCATCCTAGAATTGCAAACACACGGCATTGTTCATTTGCCTTTTACTACGCTCGCCCTCTTTCAGATCTTCTTCCCTACTTCATCTGAAGCAATCTTTCTGCAACTTCTTCCTATATTCCAACCGCCCCCTTATTTCCTATACATAAGACCTTCTTCTTATCCTCTCCCTCCTCCTTGTTGCCCTTGCATGTATCCCCGACCTTTTGCACCTCTTCCCCTATCCTTTACACCTGTTTCCATTACTTTTACACTCCTTTCCGCTCCGTCCATCTTCCAGACGATCACCTCCCCTTTCTCATCCTCTCCGTCACTCACCTCCTGTAAAGTAACATCGCTCCTCCTGTTAAAATGGGACGCCGCGGCTTTTCCCCGACCCCCACTCCGTCTTCCTCCTCCTCCTCATGCTCATATCCTTCTACCACCAACACGCCTCCGTCCTCGCTGTCCCCCGCCCCGTTAACGCAATCGACTCCACCACGGGACCCGCGGACTCCCTCCCGAAGAGACTCGTGGCCCGCGTCGACAAGAAGGCAATGGTGGCAAGCGTACGGCGAATGATTCCCCGCCTCAGAACAGACAGGCGAACGTCCAGCAGCACAATGCTCAGCAGAACGTCCAGAAAGCCCAGCAGCAGCAGCAGCAGCAGCAGCGAGCCGGCACGCAGCAGGGAGCTCAGCACCAAGGAGTTTCGCCGCACACGCTGAAAGGTCTGCAATACTGGTTGACGCCCGTCGAGTACATTGGACCGCAGGCGGAACTTGCGCCTCTGCCTCCCAACGACCCTGGACATGGTTGGGTACGAAGCAAGCCAATATGCGGTCTGTACAAGCTCCCGGATAGTGCCTTCAGTACAGAGGCTGCAAGGGGTGTACTGCAGGTTGTTCATGTGCCAACGGCGTACTGACGTGTCGCCCCGGTGAAGTGATTAGCAAGAATGGTCCGATGCAAGGCACAGATCAACAACTAGCCGAACGCTGCGGCTTAAAGGGCGGCTGCTTCTGTCTTGGATCAACCTGGACAAAGAGGACGGCGGATCCAGTATCTCCCCCACCCAAAATGGGTACTATCGACTAAGTGCAACGGGTCCTTCTATCGCATGTGCGCCGGGTGTGCCTGCGGGCCGAGTCGTCCGAAGACGGCTTCTCACGATATTGGATATATATTTGCTTTGAATAAATGCCACGACTCGGCTCTTTGGGCTTCCTTCCAACGACTCTATGGCGCCACATTCACCAACGTTAATTTGAACCGATGGTGTTCATTCCCGAGCGCGGGCGGATGTGGATGTGCAGGAGCCAGAAGGACGAAAGTAGAATGCACAGGAACCAACATCATCGAGGCCGGCGTGGATATGGTAAAGCTTTGCTTAAACTCCTGCAAGTGTATAGCGAGTTTTGCGGTCACTGAAAGAAAGAGAAGAAGATACCAAATGTGGAGGACGGACTCTCAGGGACTTCAGATAAGAGCTTAGTAGATTGCTACCGCAAGGATGGCGAACTGTTCAAAACCCTTCCCAAAAGTTCTCCACCGAAATGCGGCCGACAAATACTGTCGATATCAGGCCGGGTGCGGGTGCCACGCCGAGTACCCAAGCGAGTCAGCTTCTAACCCCAGCGCCGAACCTGAATCAGCTGCGAACAGCCCAACGCTCCTCTCAGCCTCGACGATTCTCCGACGCCCGCCGGCCCAAGTGGTTCCAAACATGTCTTCTCTCCCGGCGAGAAGTCTCCGGGCGCGCAGAGCGATGGCAGCATCGACTGGGAGCACAACCCCGATATCCTTCCGCAGTGGAAAGGCTGGCTCAAAGAGAAATCGAAATCACCCGACGGCTCGCCCAGCGGGAAATTGCCCTCCATCATGCACGACTTCTCTTGGATGAACGACGCCAGCATGCCTCCCGGCTTGAAGGAATTCATAGCAGCCCATACCTCGCCGGGTCACCACCCCAATCGCCCCACGGCGCCGGGCTCGCTTCCCCGCCCAGCTACGACCTCGCGGCCGACGTGCACCACCAACTCCCCCGAACCGCAACACCCCGCCAAAGTCGGCCAACCGAGCCGTCCGCGACCGCAAACGCCCGCCGCCGCTGAAAGCACCAGCGGCGGCTCCAACAAGAGGGAAGAGAACCAAGACGACAAGTGGCCGAAACCCGCGACGTGCTCTTCCGGGGCGACGAACTCGAAGGCGAAAGAGAGCTGGGTCGTGCAGGAGTGCCGGAACCACTGCGTCTGCGAGAAGAACGGGAAGATGTCGTGCAAGACGCTGCCGTCGGATACGATACCAAATTTCCCCTTGGATACGGACGATAAGAAGACGCAGTTTTGTAAGGGGATATTGAGGCCCGATGCTATCGTGTTCAGCGGGAGGTGGTTTGCACGTGTAAGCGCGTCGGTGAGACGCCGGAGGCGGCGACTACCCCGGCGGCGGAAGAGACGGAAACTCAGGCGGAG
This sequence comes from Pezizomycotina sp. ARF18, assembly GCA_002224055.1. Taxonomy (NCBI): domain Eukaryota; kingdom Fungi; phylum Ascomycota; species Pezizomycotina sp. ARF18. Next base: position 96,733 of record AZLU01000111.1, on the reverse strand, counting down.
GCCACGGAGGCAGCGCGCCCGCGTCTACTACTCTCGACAAGGGTAAAGGGAAGGCTACCAGTTAAGGCCGCAAACGGTGTAGTGTACGCTATATATATATATAGTATGCAATCTATCCCTTTCTTTATTGTCTTTTTGGACGTCTTGTCTCTTTTATTTCGTGGCGAGCTCCTCCTTGCATTTCATGTTTTATAGACTATCTGCGTGCCTGTACATATTTTTATTATCTCTTTCCTATCAACTGTTCACATGTATCAGGTTCCTACGAGACGGATAGTATCAATACCTCCTCCGGTGGCGATACGTGATATTTATAATGCTCATAATGATATATAAATGTATCTTCATAAAACTCGCGGTCTTCCTCAGCGCCTATATAATTAACTTAAGTGTTTCCCTACAATGCTAATAATAAAAAAAACATCACAAAAATCCCAAATGCACCAGAAAAATAAATGAATAAATAAATAAAAACAAGAAAGTACAATGCTATACACTCCGCCACTAATCTCCTTTTACACCGACGGCGTCCTCCTCCCAAAGAACCCCAATTTCCCACTACGACTTCAAAGCTCAAGCTCATATTCTCCTCATCGGCTTCTTCCCTCAAACCTTCTCCCTTTACTAACATCCCACGTCCCGCTCCTTAATTCCTTCTTACTAGTATAACTCCCTTCCTCACTCCCGGTATCATACCGCTAAAGCTCCCGAAACGCGTAAGCTTACTCATGAACGAACCCCTCTTCGCGTCTCCGGCGCCGTCGTAGCTGGGTGATGCTTCGTCGTCTGGCATTTGCAGTTCGCGTATTTGTGTCATGACGGCGGAGATGAGGAGGAGCGAAGGGTGGATTCGAGGGCTGGGTCGGAGAGGACGGGCAGGTCCAGGTTTGCAGTCCGCGGACGTCGATGGAGTCGTTGTTATATTGGTTGAGGTGGAGTCGAGGAAGGTTTGTTAAAAAGCGGCGACGGCGCTGGCGTTGAATTGTCGGAAGCTTGATGGGAGTTGTAGAAGGATATATAACGTCGACACATATCGCAGGAAGTCTTCGAGACGCCGATGTACGGGAACGGCGTATTTTTTTCTTTCTCCTTGTGAGTGTTAGAGCGGTTGACATTGGACTTGTCGTTCTTCGGAATCCCCTTCGACAGAACTATTCGCAGTGGTTGTGGGAGGACGGCGAAGTGCCGGTGAATGTACGAAATGAGGTTCACTCGTAATGCACATTAACCCTAACAACACCACCCTATTTAAAAGCGGGTACTTCCTCAAATGCCGTAAATACCTCTCCACATTCTCTTCCCCATCGCACGCGCTCCTAATCAACTCCCTCATTTCGTCTTCCGTCGTGGGTAAATTATCAACGTCCTTATACTGCTCCTCGACGCGAACCACATCTAATTCGCCGGAAAGCACGTCGACGACGTTCCACGAGTATACCAGCTCCTCCAGGACGCGGCAGTGCTCCAGCACCAAAAAGATCTTATCGATGTACGCCTAACGTCCGTCAAGTACACCGGAACAACACTCCTTCTGGTATAGCAGCTTGAAAACCTCGCCGCGGCGTCGTTGATAACTGCGAACGTATCTTCTGATATAGCCGCGTTGCTTTCCTTCCATGTTCGTTCGGCGTAGGTTAGTTCGCTGTGGATATCCTTTTCCGTGGTGTTGTTGTTTTTGCGTTGGAGTTGCTTGACGACGGGTTCGAGGGCGTTTCGGATGTTAATGAGGATGGTACTCGTTCCCTTCGGAACATCTCCCCTCGTCCTATCCTTCTTCAACCCCTCGACGAATTTATCAAACACCTCCCACCGCTTGAGCACCCTCCTCGCCATCTTCGGCATGCAAAAGCTCAAAGCAGTCTTTTCCAACGCCACGAGCTCATCCCGTAATTTCCTCCCTTCTGGGGTCCGCTTAACAAGCCGTCTCGAATTACTCCCCACGAGCAAAACCGTGCCGGCGACGGCTTCTTCCTCTCCTCCAGGCAGGATGAAATACGCCGCATGTGGCTCCATATCCTCTTCAAGTGTTCCTCCACGGATACCGAAACAGGGCACGATTGCGCGACGTACACCGTGCTCTTCCGTACGTGCGGAGATTCAAAATCCGAATCAGCGCTATCGCCGCTCCGCCGACGACGACGCCGTATACGCCCGCCGATGGCAAATGCGACGGCGACGTTCCCCTTCGACGGCTTGTGCACGCACAGCGAAGCGAGACTGTGCAACGCTGGCACAAATACCTCGCTGTCTTCAGCGTCGTGCTTTATCGTCGGTGGTATAACGCTCCTCTTCAACTCCTTCTTCAGCTCCTTCTTCCTATTTCTTAGGGTTGGATTGCGGTGTGCAGGGAGGAGAGGATGTATACGTAGTCTTCTAGTCTGAACTTCGGCGAGAGGGAAAGAGGGAGGATGTAAGGCGTGACGTAGAGACGTTTATCGTTGTGGTTGTGGATTCGGCGATGGGCCCAGCGGTGTTCCGGAGGTTGGGGAGTGGGAGAAGTAGTCGTCGGAGTCCTTCTCGTCGTCCTCGTAGACTGACGGCCCTTTGCCGGAGGGCGGCGTCATCATGTGCGTGAAGTCGGAGAGGGTTAGGAGAGCCAGTTTGTCTGCTGCTCTTCTTGCGTTGGTGATGAGACCGTTGTTGTATATAGGATGTTTTGTAGATGGTTGATTGTGGTGTTGCCGTTGCTGTTGTAGTGTAGTAGAGGACACGGATGTGTTGTCGAATGTTATTGTGGAGAGGAAGAGAAAAAAAGGGCCGAAGTGGAAGGAGGGGAGGGGAAACAAATAAAAAAATAAAAAAAAAAAAAAAAATTTTTTTGAGTTAGGAAAGAGAGAGAGAAAAGGGAATAGAATAAAAAAATATATATATATGTATTTAAAAATGAGCTAATAATGATCGAAATAGGCAGTAACTACCAACGGTAGAAACCGAACCTTAAAAAACTAAAATAAAATAAAATAAAATAAAATAAAATAAAATAAAATAAAAAGACGTTAGCCCAAAATGAACTTAGACAAAAAAAAGGGGGGGATCGTCCAAAGAAGGATCGTCAACTTTAAGAAATTTACAGACTTCAAACACGGACAGCAGTCTGGTTTTTTTTTTTTTTTTTTTTTTTTTTTTTTAGTATAAAAAAAGGAACCGAATTCTGCCCCCTCGAATTTGTTTGTTGAACGGGACAAAGGAGTATATAGAGAAGAATGTTGCAATTGTGTTCTTGTTACGAAGCGCAATCTTAAGGTTCCTCATTTGCCTATTTTCACGGGAAACCTTCGGAAGGTTGTTGTTGATTGTTAAAACTGCTCACGAGCAAAAATGACCGACGTCTGCGGCGTTCGATGACGTCGCCGTGCGTCGCCAATCTGCTCCCGAATCGGTAAGGAGTAGACGTCGCACTATGACCGCGAAGCTGCCTGATTGGTGCGGGATGATAACGAGCAACCTCCCCCAAATAGTATACTTTAGGAATGATCGGCGCCTGCTTTGTTATTCTTTCTCCCCCCGCGATAGAGGGTTTCGGGGAATTCCTCCCAGAAAAACATTCCAAACGATAATTTGATGAAAGGAAATGCTGCCTAGCGGAAGTTTCGACCCGAACAAGTGGTTGATATAAAGTCCAAAGGATATGCTGCTTGGCGGAAGTTTCTATTATCGAACGTCGAATAGAACTTTGGAGTGGATCTGTGCGTATCTATTGTTGGACGTTGAATAGTTTTCGCGCAGAAATCAACCGACGGCGATCAACAAGGGGGGAGTCTGCGGGTACGCGATAAAGGTGCTCAGGTGGACAAAAAACAACCCTAAGGGAAGAATACCCGAGACCCCCCCGTTCTCCTTGGGTCTCTCCCCGTCGGAAAATCATACCGAGAATTTCGCTACGTCTACGAAATATCGAGGTTTATGTACTTACTTCTCTATGCTTATGGGAAAGGAACTTTCTAAAACCTGTGTCCGCTAGGCTCACGTAATGGAAGTGGATGGAAAGGGAAAAAAAAGTATATAAAAAGGAGGGCCATGAATCTTCATTAATATTGTGCGAGAGTAGTGTATATATCGCTTCTGCGTGCTTATCAGTTCAACCCTTCTATCTATAGGAAGAGGCTACAATAAACGAAAACGTGTGAGGGGAAGTCCCGGAATTCCTCGTGGAAAGCAATGTGTTTTTTTTTTAAAATAAATAAATAAATGAATACATAAATGAATGAATAAATAAATAATAAATAAATAAATAAATAAATAAATAAATAAATAAATAATAAATAAATAAATAAATAAATAAATAAATAAATAAATAAATAAATAAATAAAACAAATAAAATCAAATAAGGCGTAACTATATAAGGAAGAGTATCATAAACCGTCAAGATCTATCGGGATATATAAAAGTGGAACACCGGATCGTGTATATTAAGATTCAAGTAGGCTTTGACATTTAGACATATACTCTCGCAGAAAATTCGCGACATGATAATTGGCGCCCTTTTTATCCTGGTCGTTCATATGCCTGATACGCGGCGCTGCTTCCAATGCCGTTCCATGTTTCCCGCCGACGATGCGCATCGTCGGCCCCGTTTTTCAAGAGTAGCTTCACGGCCCGCAGGTTACCGCCAGCTGCGGCAGCCCGTATGGCGGTCCAACAAACTCCGCCCGTAGCATTTACGAACGCGCCTCGTCGTATTATAATTAAGAGGTCGATGATGGTGATATCACGGCACCTCAGGCACGCGGCATGCAGAGCGTAACCAAACTTTCCGACTTTCTTATTAATTTTCAGCGCCTCCATCTAACAGCATCTCCACGAGCCCGTACGGTATGTGCTTTCGGTGAGAGAGCAGAGCCTGAAGAGGCGTGCTGTTCGTTGAGAGTAGTCGAGCATCAGTGACTGATATCGAGAAAGGTGACTGATATCGAGAAGATACAGTATACATCGAACTTGGAGTAGAAAGAATAAAGGTACAGCAAGCCTTACCCAAGTTTACCACCGTCTAAATTGATATCTGCTCCCATGCCGATCAAGTATTTTGCTATTCCTTGTTCTTCAAAAGGGGAGAACTTGGAATATGGCTTGTCGGGATTGTGCAGCGCGGCAATAAGAGCTGTACCTTAGCTTCGGTTATTTTTATTCATGTCAGCGCCGGCTTCAATGAGCGTCTTGACTGCCGGTGCATCCCGCATCGCTGCAGCTTTCTGTAATGCGCTGAGATATAGCCCAGTTGAGGAGCTATTGTCATTGAGACTGGCACCGGCTTTTATCGGAATCTTGATCAGGGGACACATGGAACAGATGCCATGAGAGGATTTCTAGGATAGAGCTGGCGTCAGAACCTGCCCTTGTGGATATTCCGAATTCAAGAGGCACGTGGGACAAAGATTAATTGGGGTATGGAACGGCAGGAAAAGGGGTCGCTTACTGATGGTCTGCGTCCGCAGTATTTACGTCCGTCCACTCCCGCTTTAATCAGATTAGTACATAGTTCCACATCGCGATTGCGAGGTTCATAGGAAGGTGTTGGTTTAGTAGAAGACTCGACCAGTAACCTATCGAGGAATCCCTGCGCACGTATGGCTGCTCCTGCGTTTTTAAGTAAGAACCAGACCATATCCTGGTTTTCATCAGAGCTTGAAGTTGCTGCCTTGACGGCTCTGGATGAAAGCGCCATCGGATCTGCTCCTGACTGCGAAATCACTCCTGCCATCTTTTCGTCGCCGTTCGCAAGAGCAGCACTAAAGGACAACCCCACCTGCCACCGGCGAGATTTGCATCCGCCCCCCCGATAGCACCTCCTCGAGAATGTTCATGCGGCGATGTAGAGAGGAGACCTTGAATACACAAACCCAAGAAGGTAAGCTCCTCTGCGATAAAACCAGCGACGATAAGGAAGCAAATGCGAATACTCTGGAGTGCCGTCCTTTAGCTTGAAGTCATTGAACTCACCCGTGGACCCCGGTAGTTAAATTGACATTTGCGCCGAGCTGAGTAAGCCGTTTAACTCCATCATTGGTGTCATATCTAATAGCATCCTTTAGGATGCATTGAAAAGCGGTCAGTGCTCATAACTTCGAGTATCGTAACGAAATCCTAGGAGCTCTGGACTTTGGATATATTCTTACATGAAGCGGTGAACCAAACTCTTCGTCCACGTCATCAATCTTGCAACCGCGTCGACGAAGATTTAAACAACGTTATGGCATGAACCACTGCCTTGACCAACCTCCAGAAGCGCCTATTTTCTTCATTTTGCAAAGGCAGCACAAAGAGCGTTCCTGCATCTTGAAAATGCCTGTATCGTGACTAGCGCTTGCGTAAGAAGCAAAAAAATATCGAACCAGGAGGACAGCGAGAGGAAGAGTTACGAAGGAATAACACTGGGACTTCATACGAACAGATAGCCCGATCTAAGGCTTGCATGCGAAAGTAGTCATTTCGGCTACAAGAACTTCGAAGTTCGAGGCTGTGTTGTATGTAGTAGTAGCTCAAAAATTCGTTATACTGTATTCGAAGGTCACAATTCAATTATACGAGCTACTTAACCTACGACGCTATGTGTACTCCCTAAGTGAGGAAGTCTTAACTTGCCAACGCATTGGATAGTTGTCAAGCTTACAATCTATCATTGGTTTGTGAAACCCGATCGAGGAGCGTCGTGTTACGTGTTACGGATTCAAGAATAATACAAAAAGGCCCTTCCTTCCCAGCAAAGTAACCATAACCTATGGAAACACTCACGGATTTATTTAAACGAGCTTGAATTACCTCGCCATTGAAATCGAACTTCAATATCAGATAATCGATCCGGTTTCAGTTTTAGAAAAACAACAGCCCATGTCTTCAATTCTCGCAATTTTTCTACTTGTTAGTAACCGTGCTGGTCTGTGCCCTGACTGCGGACACACTTGTCCAACATTTCGGAGAATTACAGGAGTTGCAATCAAACCGTGCTGGTCTGTGCCCTGACTGCGGACACACTTGTCCAACATTTCGGAGAATTACAGGAGTTGCAATCATTTCTAGCACAGGTAGGCGTGAATACATTTGGAACGCCGCAATCATGGGTATTGCCGGTTTGTGGGCAGTGGTGGTCCGGGCCCCTGGAGCGGCGGATGGAAGGTCGAAGAAGCTGAACTATAGATTGGAGAATGCTATGCGCTCGTTGTGTTTATGTTCAGATATTATCTGTGTTTCTACCATAGACATGTCTACCCTGAGAGCCGGTACCATGTCCCTAGCATGATGTATATGTATCGAGCATATCATCCTGTGTTTTAATCCCAGAGAATATAAAAGCGATACGACTTGATATCTGCTCGAACAGTTTAGTTCGTTACTGATTAACTGCCGAGTAACGAAATCGCGTACGACTAGCTTGAAGAGCCCCTGATTAAAAAAAATTCTGGGGTTTGGGCGAATGAACCAAGCCGAACCTGCAAAATCGTCATTTCTCATCCTCCCTCTTTCCTACAACTCCAGATGGCAGAAGCCATAGGACTCGTCTCATCCGTAATCGCAGTGCTACAGCTCGCCCAAGCCGTCACAGCCGCAGCGTACCGCTATACCCGCTCCGTTAAAAATGCGCCGAAGGACACCCGCCAACTCGCTACCGAGCTTACCTCTCTCGTTGGCACTCTAAACGCCGTCCGCGATGTAGCACAAGATGACCCCGATGGTTTATCCTCCATAGCCGGCACGGCGGGCCGTTGGACATATGTACGGATATCCTGCAGAGGATACAGACGAAGCTCATCGCGAAGCCAAAGTACGCGAAGATTGAGAAACTCAACGGAGAGAAGAGCACCTACGAGAAGAGCGGGGAGCTATTGAAGAGGTTACTGTGGCCGTTCAAAGAGGAGGAGACTCGGGAGATGCTAAGTAGGCTAGAGAGAGCCAAGGAGTATTACTACTGAGTCTGACTGCAGATCAGAGGTGAGTTCCTAAGATATTACGGAAAACCTACGTTGCTAAATATATATCACTTTGAAGTGTAGTGACAAAAGAAGTCCGAAAGCTGTCGGAGGAAACGAACGCTGCCGCTCGCGAGACATTGTACCTTGTCAACAAATACAGGATACGCAAGACGCTCGGGACAAAGATACGGCTGCAGAGAAAAATGGTAAACAAAGGAAACGCCTACTGGGCCAGCTCCGAGTCTTCGGTGACTAACTTCTAAACTTGATTAATCGTGTAGATGAAAAGCGCTTAGAAGTAATCCGCTGGCTATTCGACGGTGTCGACCATACCACCAACCAAGTGGCCGCCTCAAAGCTACGGCAAGAGGGACAGGGAGTGGTTTCTCGAGAAGCAGGAATTCCAATCCTGGCTCAACGACAAGCAGTCCCCAAACCTTTGGTTACATGGGATACGTAGGTCTCTACGGCCCGTACTGCGATTTAATATCATGAGCTAATATTACCCGAAATGCAGCGGGCGCTGGGAAGACAGTACTACTGTTAGTCTGGAACTTTTTCATATCCCCTTAGGTTGGCTTGTTTTGCGGGCTAATATCACGAAGCATCACAGTTCGACCGCTATTTCAGCCACTACTTCCCATTTCTCCACTCCAACGTCGCCGTAATATACTTCTACTTCTCCTTCAGTGACTCGAAAAAGCAATCGCCGACATTATTGCTCTCTTCCCTCGCCGCACAGCTCTGCCAATTGAGACCCGACCTTCACGCGTCCGCGCTCTCCCTCTACGAAGAACATCGGAAAAACGGCCTAAATTCTCGCCCTCCGCGTCAGAACTTATATCTCTCCTGCGGGAACTCTCATCAACCTTCCCAACGTTTTTATTCTTGTGGATGCATTAGACGAATGCACAAGTCGTGAAGGCCTTGATGGCCTACTAGACGTAATTAAACGGCTGTCAAATAGTAAGATCCGAGCAAGGTTCCTCTTCACGAGTAGGAAAGAGATGGATATAGAAGTCGTATTAAACGACCTGCAATATAAAGCGATATCAATCCGCTCCGACTCCGTAAAGCACGACGTGAGAATCTACGCCGCGGAAGTGGTAGAGAACAGCTTCGGGAGAAAGCTGAGACGGATATAAGGCGGGAGATAGTGAGCGCGCTGGTGGAAGAGCACACGGATGTAAGCTATCCTTCGCCCGTTGCACCTTCCTCTATGTGTCTTTATGCTGACGAGACGTTCCTTCGTAGGTTCCGCTGGGTTGCTTGCCAAATCGACGCCCTCAAGAAGTGCCGAACACCCAAAGCTATCCGTGAAGCTCTAAAGACGCTCCGGAGACGTTGGACAGCACCTACGACCGCATCCTCCACGAAATCGAGTCTCGTGGCCCTAGCGATGCCGAACTTGCGCGGCGCGCCTTACTCTGGCTCGTCCACACGAAGCGCCCGCTCCGTACCGGAGAACTCGCAGAAGCTATAATAGTCGAGTTAAGCTCCACTTGTCTTGACGAGGACCTCCGTCTTGGCGACCCCGCGGACCCGGAGTACGAAAACTTCGTCGGCAATACGATTCTTGAGGTCTGCGGCAGTTTAGTCAGGGTACAGGAAGAAGATGAATTCGTGCGTAATATACGAAGCGTGTTCAATAAGATTGCTTCCCGCTCGAACTCTGATGACCTCGCCGAACGTGACACGAGCGAGTCATCTGGTATGGCCGATAGCTTCGAAGAAGAATCCTTCGGTATACGCGCCACTGGAGCTAGCGGTCCACGTGTTAGGTTTCGCTCCCGAGCATAACATCCGATCCCGATCTCAGCGAGAAGCCGCCATCAGCGAGTACTCTCAAAATCGTCCTATCGCATTACTCTGTAAAAGAATACCTCACTTCACCGCGCATACAAAACTCGTACTTTTCACTACACGATGAGGAAGCCTCTCACGCCGAGATCCTAAACACCTGCCTAACATACCTCCAATGGAGCGATTTCTCCGTCTCGTCGAAGCGTATGATTATCGTGCCAGATTCACGACGTTACTGGGGGCTGCGTTCTTCTTCTCACGCGCCTTCAGATTCAAAGCTGATCGAGCAATTATATCCGCTGTACCACTACGCTGCAAATCATTGGATGAACCATGTTACTTCTCCTTCGACAAACGATCTTTCCGACTTTCAGAAGATACTCCTGGCTCCGAGTCCTACACAGCAGTTTGAATGCTGGACTAAATGCTGCGCTTTCCTCCGCGGTCCGCCTACGCCGCTCTACTGCCTCGCTATTTGGGGGTTCCACGCCGCGCTAGTCTACCATATAGACGTACTGAACGCGGATCCTAACGCACTCAATGGAGTATACAAGTTCCCCTTACAAGCCGCCGCGCGCTTCGACCGTGTCGAATGCGTTTCTGCGTTGTTGAACGGGGAGCTCGGGTGAATGCACGGATTGGTCTTCCTTCACGGCTCTACACCATGCGTCCTTCGTCACCGCGATGGAGACAAATCGGAATCCAAAACTGTCGCGCTGCTACTGGATCATTCCGCTGACGTGGGTATCCTTTCCACGCATGAGCGACTAGGACCACTGCATATGGCCGTCCAGCGCCGCCTTCCCGGCGTGGTTCGGCAAATGCTCTCCGTCGCAACTATAAAAGACATTATGCCAGGCGACGACAACATCCTGCACTTCGCGGTCAGGATTAGCAGCGGAGGGGGATGTGCGCCGAGACCATCGGCGAGATATTAAAGCGCTACCCCGACCTAGTATATGCTGTGGACCCCGAAGACGGCAAGACAGCATTACACGCCGCGAGCGCGCACGCGAGATTTAAAGGAGTTGAGGTGCTGCGGAAAGCAGGAGCGGCAATTGCGGCAGAAGTAGGAGACGGCGTAGACGTGCTGCTGAAGCATAGGACGCAGCTGTACGGGAACGAAGCGAAAAGGGAGCGCGCGCTGACGGCCCAGGAAGACCTGGAAAGGAGGGCGTGCGAGGTAATGGAAGTCTTGATTAGATATGGCGCGGATACTAATGCGAGAGATGCGCACGGTAGATCTTGCTATAGATATGCCCTGCTCGGAGGTACCGAAGATGATGCTGCGAATAGTAAGTTGACGGAAACGGTTTTAAGTCTGCTGACGAGGGAGCAGTTGAAGCATTTGTAAAAATAGAGCTGTCATGAAAAATCAGCATTCCGTCTTCAATTTGAAGTCCATACTATATTGAGTTACTATGTCCATGGTGAAAGCTGCGCACCAGTTGTACCGTGTACCTCACGCGAATAGATATGAGCATCACTCTCTAGGAAGAAGAAAAAGTTAAACAATACTGGCGCATTTGATAGAATCTACTAGCAGGTCTGCTGATTTTCTCAGACACAACGCGGGTCCTCCAGCATCTGCACAGTGAAATGATAGAAGACAGGCAACAAGAAAGAGAAGTCATGAGGAAGAAAGAAGGATAGGGACATAGCGGTGGCAACTCGTTGTTGTCCCTCCGCGGTGGCGGTTTAGAGTAGCCTTAGCCTTGTAGCGCGTTCCACACTGACTGCAATGCCATGGAAAGAATCCAGAGCGCTCTAGGCCGCCTAATAAATTATTGGAAGCCTCCCCGAGAGATTCTTTCTTGTTGATCATAATGATCCTAGACTTCAACGTTGAAAGAAAAGAAGTTTATCAACAAAGGGTCAATAAATAAATCATGAAAAATTATGTAGTAGGTTGTCCAGAGAGAGAGAGAGAGAGAGAGAGAGAGAGAAACTCTCTCCAAGGCATAGAATATAGAAACTACGAAATTCGAATAATATATATCCGCTAAAAATAAAATCTTAAAACGTATACTCATTAATAATAGAATCTTAAACATAAATAGGCTAAAACCCGAATCTTAAAATATCATTGAATTGAATAAATTATAGAACAACACGTCTTCGAATTCTATCGAAAAATTAAGATGGTAAGAGAGTTATTGAGTCAGTTATTCTGCTACTATCTAATAGTGCAATTATTTCCCAATATTGCATGCAATACAGGGCATTTCCGCTCGTAGTAGAGCACAGGCTGATTCGAGGGAAGAAATTCGTTAAAAGTGCCCGACTCGGTGGTGGAGGAATTTACCGCGTTGTTTGTCGCGTGCGCAAAATCGGGTTAGTTCCCACGCGGCGGGGGTCAATCGCTCACCAATAATATAGTAGAATAAATCCGTTCGAGTCTGCATCCAAGGCAATTGCCGTAATGACATCAACCCTGTGCCGAAGGTGGTTAATTATTGACATCGTGAGGAAACAAACAGGCCATTATTGCATCTACTATAGTTATCGATCAAAAGCGTACAAAAAGTCCGCAAAACGACCGAGAAAAAGAAATCTGCAGGTAGATCCTATATGCAGGTCAAACTTTGCAAACATTTTCTGGCGTTCGCAAAAGCCGCTGAAAGATACGGCTTGTAGGTTGTCTGCACGGGAACCCCCATTGGGTTATCATGCAGCCTGGCGTATGCAGCCACCACCACAAAAACAACATGCAGCACACCATCGGCTAACCATGGTGGGCTGAGGATTGCGATCTTTGAGGGCGGTGAGGGGTTGGGGTTGTCGTCAATAAATTAGAGAAATTCCCCGAGCGTGTGCATTGTTTCGTCTTTCAGGATGACAGTAAACAAATTTTCCACTCCGACCAGGTTCCACGGTGGCCCGGAGTCTTAATGCGCGTATAGGAGCTTCATCCCCTGATCGTTTATTATGAAATTAGCCTAAGCATCGCTTGGGGTTTTGGAAAGATGGCCATGAGCAATAAGACCGTGTGGTAAGCTAAGCGACTTCCTACCTGTTAATCACAGCTGTCTTTTCGCTCATTTCTCCAATTCAGGGACTGGAAATATTCGCCGTGATCCTCGCGACGTTTTTCCTCGTCCTCCGCGGTTACGCGCAATTGTACCTTCGTGCGATCTTCACAGCCAGCGATGGCTTCATCATCCTCGCCTACCTGCTCTTCTTCATGATCTTTGTCGGCGACATGTACGCCTTCAAAGCAGGGCAATGGGATGTCAACGTATCTGATGGCGACGCGATCCAAAAAGCAAAAGTGGTCATACCGAACGAGCATGAATTACGGTCAATATTAAAGGTAGGGTTAATCCAACGAGAGAATGGAGGTTTTGGGAAAGTTTGACGTGTTGATTGACATTAACGATTTATAACCTCCCAGATCCTATACGTTTCCGGCCGCTGTATTTCACCTGCATATGGTCAATCAAGGCGGCTTTACTGCTCTTCTATTTCGCTCTGATAAACAAAGGCTCGACGTACCTCCGCAAGTTCCTCTGGATTACGTCCGGCCTGACACTCGTCACTTTTATTATCAGTTTTTGCCTCTTGATGTTCTCCTGTCTGCCGGTTTCGAGGAATTGGGCACTCGATCACTCGTTCTGCTCTTCATTCGACAAACCTTATGCGTACTGGTTTAGCGTGTCGACGCATATTTTTACGGACCTTTGCAGTAAGTCCTAGCCCAATGCTGTCTTGCTTCGTGATTTTTTTCGTTCTGATCAGTCCTCTGCAGTCTACACGATGCCTTTCTTACTTCTCCCGGACCTCACACTCACACCGCGCCGCAAGCTCGGTGTCGCAGCGATATTTGCCGTCGGCTTCATCTCCATCGCCGTTGGCGTCATCCGCGTCGTCCTCGTCGGTACAGAATTCCAGCAGTCATCCGTGGACTCCCTTTCCGCAATCGAAATGGCGACGGCGATAATGGTCGCGTGTTCGCCGCCGCTGAAGAATCTGTTCCTCAGAAATCAACGCCGTAGGCGTGGGTCGATTAAGATGACCCGGGAGGCGACGGAGTGGGGCACTATTAGGCTGGGTATGGCGGCTGAGGACTACGAGAGTGCTCAAAGGAGCAAGCGGAGCGGGAGAGTCAGATGCAAGAGCGGACTGTCAGGGCTCAACGGCGAGCGGTATTTTGGGGGCGAACGAGATGTTAGTGACCGTGAAGCTCGACATTGATGATCTAGAGAATGGTTGGACGGGAAGGTGGATGTTAACCGCCGGTCGCTTCCGTGATTGAGCGGGGTTTTTCTTTTTCAGGTTACGAAACATGAAGTCGATGATGAATGGATCGTACGATATGATAGCGTTGCTTCGGCTTGAAATGTATTGGCACGATTAATGATGTGTTTTGTCTTATTCTGTCCTTTTCTTTCTGGGATTTAGGTATGTCTAGGAGAGAACTTGGCTCTCACAGCAGTATGCTTGTATAATGTATAATTTGTTATCTATAGCTCATAGATACCCTTCGATCGGCATCGAATTTTGTATGACAATCTTGAGTTTGAATTTTGCGGTTCACAATTTACGACTGATTACAATACGATGGGCTCATTACCAGTTCGCATTCGGCTGGAGAGATGACTATTAAGGTTATTGCAGCATCTGAATGGCCAATAGTTCCTACAGCCCGCGTACATGCAGGAAAAACCTCATGTCTGTTGCCTCCTCGCCGTAGCGATGTCTACCTTTCTGCAGACCTTTTCCAATAATATCAACACAGAGACAGAAACACGTAGAAAATAAATAAAAATAAATACAGGTGCATCAAAAGCTCATTCATCATCCAAAGGTATGCCCATGGCCAATAGTCGAGACTTGTGGTAGCATAGAGCTCGGGCACCTGCTAGGCCTTTGCAAATGTAATCGGGCACGGACAATCGCTCCCAATGGCGCAGGAGACTACTGAAGAGTCAGCGAAGTGTAGGAAGCTAAAGATTCGATTGGAGTTGTTATTTACCTCTGCATTCTCCATCTTGAGGAAAAGGGTCCGTGGGGAACGCAAGTGCTGTCGAAACGAGAGCAGAGGCGATAGTCAGGATGAACGTGAACCTCATTTTCGTTGGTTGGGAGAGTTGGAAGGTTACGAGGATAAGATGTTATATCGAGGGTGAAGGGATGTTATAGTGGAAGGAAGGATCAACCTGATATCTTGATAGGCTTTCAAAAAATGTGACAATCTCGTGGCAGACTCGTGGGATATGCAGATCTAGCCTTTCTGTACTCTTTTAGAGCGGGGAATGTGAAATGGAAAGTTTTCAAGAAACTGGGGAGGGGCCTGGAAAAGCGGGATAGCAGCCGGCCATGAGCTTATATACTAGTAACTACGAGCTAGAGAACTCCCAGAAGATGGATGAAATATTCCTCGCCTGGCTCATCAAAGCCTTCTCCCACTACAGCACACAACGCCACGGAGTTAATGTGGGTGCACAAAGAGCTCATAGATATTAACAAGCTTCCCGCTTCGATCGGTCTGGACATGGGTACACTATTCAAGGATAATCAACTCGGGAAGACAAGGCCTTGGGATACCGTTGAGCTTTATCGTCCTGCCGGATTGAGATGAGACGTTTTACTTTTTCGCCTCACCGACGAAAAAAGGAGGCGACTCCCAGCGGTGGTGCCATAGACCGTTCTTTCAGTAGGCGAAAAAAAAAACAGTTTCTTACTTAAATCTAGCGCCGTTGAAGACCCGGAAGTTGCCTGTTCCTTGTCTCCATGGGAGTAGAATAATGTAGTTCTTGCGATGTACTAGGGATGGTGGTGATGCGCTATAAAAAATAGTCCGCGCGCCAAGGTTCAAGAAGGAATATTTAGCAACTTCGACATTCCGCTCTGCAAAAAGTAAACAGATCCGAGATTAATCCTTCTGATCTTAATAGAACCTGTTAATTCGCGCTCTATATACAGTATAAGTATACCTTTATCCCTACTGGCGCGGGATGCGACTTTTCGGAACTTGCCATTTGCAATCCCTTACCGTGAAAAACGCGATAAACGTATCGATAGATTGGTCTATTTGCTCGGTCTATGTATACGAATACTTCAGCTCATGCGAAGAAAGCTGATACAGTGCTCGGCCTTTTCTAGGCATGTGCCAGTTTACGACTTGAAACCGTTGATTTTTCTCTTTGCCTCTTGCTGATAGTGGACTCGGAATCCAGAGAGCTTAGTGAGACATTTACCGCGGCGACAAGGGTCATCAGAGTTCCGCGTGAGATATATTTTCCCCACTTTAGGTGCCGGACTCTGGCGACGGCTCGAAGACTGCAGTGATCCAAAGTGTCGTTCGTTCTTCGTAGTATTTAAGGTATGTACATAGATGATGCTATAAATCCAACTATATACAAAAAGAATGTCCCTGAACTCCTCCAAACAGAACCGATACTGTGATCGAACCATGAGCGAACCAATTTCGAAAATGCATAAGAATGATGAAGTCGCTGTAATGTGTACGTGATTTAGACATGAAAAAGCTCGTCAAAAATAAACAGTCTTTAAGCCTCGGACACATGTATGCGTCCGACTCTATGTCTTCATAATCATTTGTCGAATAATTTTCCTCCGACTCTTCTCCACCCTCCCAGACCACCGTACCGTGATTGACGGTTCCTCTCCTAGATGTTGATGCGTAGCCTCGAAGTTTGTCCCTTCGAAGTCTCTTGCGATAGTCCCTCGCTCGACATGTGCTTGGCATCACCGAAAAGCGCTTCCTCGTGACAAACCGTTAAAGTCGTAGCGGTCAACGTTGTAATAGCTTTCCTGGGCATGTCGTCTGCTGGCGAATTCGGCCGTGGCCCTCTCCTCGAAGCGAACGATCGCAAATGCGTTAGTTTGTGGGAGAAGGAGCCAATCCTCTTTCCCTGATATCGTGATCCCGCTTCGAAAACCTGAGGATGACCCTTATTATATCCCGCACGGTGCCCTTCTTGACCATTGCCCTGAACGCGGAAAACACGCAACGAACATGCCGGTCATTAGCTCGATCCCGGACCAGACCTGCCCCATTATGACGCCATCCTCAGTTTGTTCTGAGAAGAAATTCTCAGGATGGTTGCGATAACGCAGAAAAAGCCCACAGAGAACATTCCGCGAGACCAATGATAGACTTGCGCTCCACGCCACCGGACCTCCACAGCCTGTACAGTAAGGGGAAGGGCATCATGTATAGCGCGACGTCCGTTCCGATGTGCAAGGCTGAACTCGTGATAAAGACGTAAGGTATAGTCGCGGGAAAGCACTGCATACCGTTCCTCTTGTCCTTCGGGTCGAAACTCCATACAATACGGACCGGCAAGCAACTGATCGTATCCATGAGCGTGACTACAATAAAGCTCGCACCGACAACCAACATAACACCGTAAACGCCAGCCGGTGATACCGTGCTTCTTTAGGGATCAGAGAGCTGTAGATCGATAGTACGGCGGCCTTGATCGCGAAGTTCGTTGTCCAGAAGATGTTAACGGATATCAGCCCCATTTTGAGAGAGAGTTCCGTGGCCCTTTGTCGATATGCTCTATCGAGTGCATTTTCGTAAGGTCTTCGGCGAGGGTGCTGGCGAGCGTCAGAAATATCGAAATATTACTTGCAGAAAGAATGCGAGGAGGACGAAGACGTCGCTGGCGACGTTGAACATTTCCGGCCGGAAGTAACGGACGACGAAGCGGGCGAAGACGAAAATGGTCGATGGGGAGACACATGCGACCCAGTGCTGGTTGAAGTTAGATCAATTTCATCTTTTAAGTCTTAGAAAACCTCACAGGAATCCAGCACTTACCACTATCACCACTGCATAATACAAGTTCGCCATGATATCGACTCTTGAAGATAATGGATCTTCAGATTCTTATGTTGGGATCCAAGCGAAAAAACGCTTTTGTTTGGTTTTCTGGGTACCCTTCTGATGAAGACGATATTTCTGCAGAGAGATCCAACAGCCCGAAACGAGAAGAACCAGAAGAGTATTGGTATAAAAAAAGGGTGTGTTACCGTGTGTATGAAGGAGGAGTCTCGCCTTCTCCCCAAGAACGAGGACACTATCGAAATCTCCTGCCCAATCATTAATCTGGATCTTTTCTAAATGGGCATAGCGGGTTCCATCGAATCGGGGGAGACAGGTCCGGGTAATCCCTTGCCTGATCAAAGTTAGCGGGGCCAGTCAGTCGGTACTAAAACCCGCCACTATCCTCTGCCGCCAGTTCACTCTTACTGACCATGAAAATCAAAACAAGGTATTGGACTCTGGAGGCGCGCGCTTTAAGTTTGTTTGGAGATATCGAGTCTTGAGTACATCTATTACAACCTCTATTGCAATTATCATCGGCTCCAGGGATCCCTTTCAGTCCGTAGACGACCTGTTGGGATTTCCGAAGCAATCCATTTGGTCAGAGGCTATAACATTTCATGATTATAAGTTCATAACGCTCTGGACAATTCGAACCAGTATTCCCGAACCCCCGGATCACATTGTTGTACAAAGCTAGTCTTATTAGGAAATTATAACAGAAGTACCTTTCCCCTCCCAAAAATCTAATATATAAGTATATTCAAATAATCTTATTTATTTGATAACTTGGCCAATTTTTATAAAAAAAATTAAAAAATACTAAAAATACCTAAAAATTTATATGACTCTATTATATTTTGTATATGATAAATTTTTTTTTCCAAAGTTTTTACTGTGGTCGGAAAGTAAAAACTAAACTAATATATCAAGTAGTTTTTTTTTTTTTTGATTTGCGCACGCGTATAAGCTTGTAAAAGATAAAGTAAAGTACCTTTATATAATAATAATATATATATACTAAAGTATTACGCCAAGCAGCGTGGCAGTAGAGAGTCCCGAGAGTCCGAGACTAGCCAAGCAGTTTAAGCGAGCCTTCCGATCTCCCGGGGGAGGGGAAGGAAGCCCAAGCCCCCCTCCTCCTCTAGACTAGACCTTCTCTTTTCTCCACCTGTTGCAGCGACACCTCCCCGATTTCCCTAAGGAGGGACGGGGCCTAAGCTAGACACTATTATATTATTATTATTATTATTATTATTTACTCCTATCTTTTATAGCTAGGAGCTATAATATAAATATTATTGTGGCTATTGTTGTGTGGCTCTGTGGCTAACAACGAAGAACTCCAACGGTAAAAAAGCCGCGGAATTAGCCGTCGAGATAAAAAGTCTCTCTTTCCTCTTCCGTTCGTTCCCTCACTTCAGGGGAAAATCGGGCGTTCGATTATTTAACTATAATAATAAAAGATATTTAAAAAATTTTATAATTCGCGAATTCTTTGAAAAATTTTAGCTATTTTTCTTTCTTTTTTATATTTTTAATAATATAAGAATTTATATAAAAAATAATAATAATAAAATAATAAATAAAATAAAAATTTGTTTGTTTGATAAGTATTGTAGTTTTTATTTTTGTTTATTCGGATCTTAACTAGATTAAGAATAGCTTATACAACACTGTGATTCTAACAATGTCAGCCTAACAATTGCCATATCGAAGTGCTGACCAGCTGCAGGTGAAACGTAAGCAGGAGCACATCGGGACTGGCACCCTCCGATCATTGGTTACCCACCCAACGAGCCTCACGGCCGGGCCATGTCAATGGCGCTCAACTGACAACAAGCGTTTTGGGTATATTACTTATTCAGACATCATTGGTGGAAAAGATATTGGGGCGTCCTTGGCTGCTAGTATTGTGGAAGCCAATGTCCGCTGAGATATGGACTGGATTATAGAGTAAATATTGATCTCTGCGGTTTCTTGTGCCTGAGGCTTAATATGTTGGATAACACCGAGATCGAATTTGTAGGCTCTAGACCGTAAAACGGGATGGCATTCCGGCGAATCTGATGTCAATGAGTGCTTCGTAGTTCCGAGGACGTGGATATAAACGCTATGGCCGCTCGTCGTACAGTCCGCCTTGAACTTCTCTAGTCTCAATATTTGCCGTTCTTGCCTGCTGCTTGACTCTATACCTCTCTTGAACGACGTATTGATGCACTATCGTTTCTTCTTGATCGGTTTGAATAATCCCTTTTCTCGGGATTTGGTGCATCTTCCAACTGTATCAACAACGCCGGAAATGGTATCGCGACGACAATCGTGAGATTTTATGCCCAAAACAGCATTTCTGTTCCACTGGTTATGACGTTGAACTGTCTTCTGGCGGCAGTTAGGGCCGATAAGCTACTCAGGCAAGGATGGACCTTCCAAAAGCTCTCCTTCTATCTATAAAACGACTTCCCGGGTACCTGGTCAGCTCTTCAGATTTGGGTTATATACCTTGAATTCCGTCATAGACGAAGGTTTGGTATCGCAAGGCATAAAACCATTCTTCTGCTCTAAAACGGAGGAGAATGCATACACGATCTTTTCTAAATTTTTCGCCGCTTGCCTGCTCGTAGCGGCGGCTTGGGAGACTCCACCAAGCACCGGTGACCGCACCGCAACCACCACGACCAAAGCAGGGAGCCAGCTTTCGCCCTCAATGACTATCCCGGTGGCGTAATGTACCACCTAAAGCCCCAAGACGACCTGGTGGCGCGCGGTGTAAAAGAAGCAGCAGCAGTGCACGACCGACGCCGGCTGGTACACCATCCTGATGCCCAAGTTTAGCGCATCCATTTCTCGCTATGTAGCATCGTGCTCTCGATACCTCTGGTAACTGTAACCAGCACCGTAACGCCTGGTAAGTTGAGTCTAGACCGTAACGTCCCTACTGATCCTCAATACCTTGATATCACTTTTTGGCGGCTAACAGAGAGAGCAGAGTGAAATGGATGACCACGAGTCGACAGAGACCGAAGCCGCCACGCTGGTCTCAAGAACGAGACTTAACCAAGAGGGTAGCGAACGCCGAAGCTTGGCCGTACAAAACCGTCGCGCCGACCCTATCCACCAAGATAAGCAGTGCTTGCAGTTGCGTATCGCCGCCGACATCAACGATCACTAATACTGTAAATGCAGGAAGACTAACTTGAAAGTCAAATATCTCTCTCTCATTCGAAGTTCCCCTTATCTCTTCCTGTACTGATACCTATCTTTGCCTCTCCAGACCGTAACGAGCACAACACACTCACCCTAACCGTAACCGTAACCGCTCAGACATCGACGCGGCGAACCTGCCCCCCATCGCCTGCCTGCCGGACAACATCCACAACGGCCCCGTCTACCTGACCGACACGTCGGCGGCACATTCCCCGAAGGCCATACTCCTTCCTCTACGACGACAACGGCACGCCGGCGATCAACGACACGATCTCCTGCTGCGTGCTGTGTTACTCCATGGTGGGCTGCTACATGTTTGGGTACTCCAACTACGATTTTTTCGACAGGAGGGCAAGGACGCCGAGTTGTCAGATCGCGATACCGTGGGACGACGCGAGCCAGAGTAATATGCCGGATACGTGTAGCAAGAAGATTGCGTACCAGCCGTATATATGTTCGGATTATTGGACGGGGACGACGGACGATGATGTTAGCAGTACGGGGTCGGGGCCGTGCGGGTTTGCGCGGACGGCTTCGATTTTCCGTATGAGAAGTGCGATCCGAATGCTAGCAGTTGAAGTTTCCTCTGGCGAGGACCCTCCGGGTTTCTTTGGCTTGATGAGACCCTTATCGCTTCCCACTCGGAGGAGAAGGGGAAAGCTGTCTGTATATATTTAAAAATTTAGAAGCAAGACAGGTAATAGACGTGGAGTCGAGCATAGAAAACCCCCGTGTCTGAATCCCATGACGAAGCCCTGTAATGTAAATGGAGCGTCTCTGTGTAAGCTACTTCAGAATCCAGTAGAGAAAAGAAGCAAGACATCGCCGAACTGAACACCTCTAGTCGGTCTGTTCATTCGAGTTATACCGAGGCTTTTAAGCTATAGGTTATATATCAGGAGATTATTGCTTCAAGCTCTATTTAACCTAGAGTAGACTCGGAAGAAGAAAATCTTCTTTTTCCTCTACTGCTCGGAACATCGGCGTCTTATCTACCTTCTAACACTCCGAGACACCTTTGAGACAGAAAATCAAAGTAGATGGAACACTGTAGTGATTATGCAATCGAAACCTCCGACTCCGTTTGCACATCCTCGACGATCCTGCATTTTGAATCTAAACGACGTGGTGGTCGCCTAAAATACTTCGCAACACTTCGCCTATGTCAGCGTGCAGTGCACAAGAGATCTAATTGGTTGCGAGCTTCGAGTTCATGCACCCCACCAACCCCACACCTACCGGTATGCACGAAAACAGGATCCTGAGGTGCAGTTAGTCTCATGTTGGAATAAGCCTGAACTGACGTTTTCGAAACAAGAGCTACAGTATTCGTTATGTTGGACTTTTCTGTTATGGTTAACTTGGTATCAGGCTAATTCTAATGCTCGGTTTTGGACTAAGGGTAGATTCGTCATGGTCGGCGGCCCCTGGTGATCGAGATATGAAAGGTAGTGAGTAGAATAAAACCTGAGTAGTAGTGAAGTAGAGTCTTCTTGGAGGAATGGCTCTCTCGTAACCTGCAAAATTTCTGGCATTTAGAATGGATCCCAAAAGCAATATAATCTGAGAGTTCCGGGTTTTTTTATTGTACATTTCGTTTTTTCTTCAAGTTCCCAATGACTGTATTGTAACTGGGAGGTTATACATAGCGCTTGAAATCCTTTACCTGGACGGTATACGCGCCGTTATATACAGGGCTCGAAGAGAACGTATACAAGATGGACATGAACAACATCCTAAAGGCGACGCCTCCCGCCGCGGGCCACCTGAACACCGATACGTCGGCATCATGGCCATCGCGCTCGGCCTCGGCGGCCCATCCTTCCAGAACATCACGCTAACGCAAATATGCCGGCAACCCATCTTCAAACTATCATGTCGCTGGCACTAAGCCAGAACGCCAACGAAACATCGCAACTGGTAGAGATGCAATACCTATACGCGCCGCGTTCGGAAACGCATCTGTGGACGACGTACCCCGCATGGTGGATACGCTATTAGATCATGGGACGAGTTTCCGTATGTGCTTAGGAGCTATTCGGTGCTGCTGGTTGTGACGAGCTTGTTTGTTGCGATGAGGATATTTTCGAAGGTGTATTTTTTGACGGGAGGATGGGGTTGATGATTGGTGTATCGTTCTGGCGTGGTATGTGCCTGAAGCTCTGGAAGGTTAATTCAAAGGAAGAATTTCCAAGCCCGGACCTGGCGGCTGACTGTTTTCCACTGCATAGGCCTTCCTCGTCGCGCCCACATCCGCATATTAATAGAAGTCAAAGCTGCCGGCGGTATTAGACATATATGGGACATGTCACACAACGCTGCGACGAGAGTGGCCAAGGTATGAACCTCTCACATCGCGAGATATGACGGTAGCAATATCACTCGTCCTCGTTGCTAATACTCACAAACTACTTTTTTTTTTTTTGCAGCTCGACTTCATAGCCTGGATCTTCCAACCGTGATCTTCTGGTTCATAAAGATGTCCTTCCTCGTATTCTACCGAAGCCTCTCCCGCATACCCTGGCAGCGCGCGATGTGCCTCTTCGCGGGATATTCACGACCGTAGGAAGTTTAGTCCTGATCCTCATGGTCATATTTCAATGCCTACCGCCGAGCTCGTTCTGGAGCGAAGGGCCGTACGTGAACCCTGCGAGCGGAGGCAGGAAGTGTTTGGACCCGACGAAGCTGCTTATTGCGGGAGCGTGTTTCTCGATGGTGACGGATGTTATGATACTGTATGCCCGCTCATGTTTATTCTCCAAACTCATTTCTGGCTCTCAATTTCCCCTTTTCATTCAAAGTCTGGGAGTTGTGGCTAATAGTATTCGTGAACGAATTGAAAGATTAATACCGCTATCCATAATATCCCAGCTCCAGCTCAACCTACGCAAGAAAATCTCCCTGGTAGGCTTATTCGGAATCGGACTAGTGTAAGTCCCCTTCCTCCTTCTCCCATCTCCTCCTCTTTCATCTCTCTGCTTTCCCTATCACCTCAAGCTCACGAAACTTTAGTGCCTGCGCCCTCTCCGCCGTCCGCATCCAACGCTGCATCGACGACCCCTCCGGCGACCCCACGGGCGCCCAAGCAGACCTCGGCCTCTACCCCATGCTCGAAACAGAAGTTGGCATAATGGCCAGCTGCCTCCCCGCCATCCGCGGCGCGCTCGTCAAGTGCTACGCGTCCGTCACGACGAAGCTCAGCACCTGGAACACGAGTGCGAGGAAGGGTAGCGGTAGTAAAGGCACGGCAAGTATACACAGCCTTGTACCTTCGCCGGCGAGGACTAACGGTGGGAAGAGTCCGCATGTAGCGGACTTTGCGATGAAGAGTCCGCCGGTAAGGTGGGGTGGGTATCGGAGGTTGGTATTGAGATGGGGGAGCAGTATTTGATAGTAGGTGCTGGAGTGAGGGAGGAACCCGAAGAGTAAGAAGAGCGGCGACTTTCGGAGGGGTATAGATACTGTAAAGGGAAACGAAGCATTTTCGATTTTGTTTTCAAGCAATCCGTGTAAATAAAATAAAGATATCCGAGGCAGTGAGTATAGAGGTTTTGCAGCATAATCAGCCGTTCGATAACCACTAAAAGGCTTTTGATATCCAGCATTCGAGTTCATTTTGATATCGCTGTCAAGGAGAGGGCGAGGTACAAATACCGGTCCGTAGACTTGGAGAGTGAATATACTGTTAAGAAACTAGCAGCCTCCGTTTTATTCTTCGCCGCTCGTGATGCCCGGAGAGAAAGAAAGTAGGAAATAATAAGACCAGTCAATAACATGAGAGGAAACTTTAGAAGAAAAGAAAGGCAGTATGAGACAAGAGTAAAAAATTCCCTAACGCGTTCCGATGTTAAATATATGAAAAAAAGAGAAACAGAAATCCAAAGCTACCGTATTGAAAACAACTTGAAAAAAAGAAAGAGAAAGAAATATAAAACAATGATAATAAAAGCTGTCTTTCTTCTTCCCCCAATTATATATCGAGAAATCTTCCGTTCAAGAGAAGAGGAAGTAATGGTGAGAGACTAGAGAAAGCCCTCATATCTTAACTTCAACGTCAATAACAGTCTCCTTCTCCTCCCTGGGGTACTGATCATCGAATTTCTCGATGAGTCCTTTGCAGAAGATGTCACCTCCTTGATCCAATCAGCTTTCTCAGCGGCGTATCCCTCCCACTTGACGAGGTAATCCCAGCGGTCGACAGTCTTCCTGTGCTTCCTGACCTCCCTGATCTTGCGCCTTCCAAGCAAGGACTCGACGGTGTACACCTCGTCGTCGTAGCGGGTGTTGTCTTCGGTGATGAAAGAGGCGGGACTACTGGTGATTTTGGCGGGAGTAGTCTTGGCGGAGTGGATTTCTGCTTGATGCGAGGTGGGACGGGGTGGAGATGGCCGATGAAGGGGCTTTCTGGATTGACGCGGTGTAAGATCTACGCTCGGGAGCACTGGCGGGGTTGGATGGAGTGCTGAGCTTGGCCTTTTTTGGGTCGGGAGTTGCGGTTTCGGCGGTGATGCTTTGACGCTTGGTGGGGCCGGTACCCGGGCCGCTGAGACTGGAACGGGAGCGGGTCTGGCGGGCTGAAGCGGGAGTAGTCGGGGCGAGCATATTCCCGCTGTTCTTGTTGTCGATATTGGCAGCAGGAGTAGCAGTAGCCTCGTTCTTGATGGTGGTGATTTCCTCCTCGATGACTTCCTCGACTTCAACTTCGAGCTTGGTGACTTCCTCCTCGACTTTAACTTCGACCCTAGGCTGCAATTTGGCAAAGTTGGCGAGCTCTTCGGTCTTGATGTACTGGAGTTCGTCATCCTCCTCCTTTTCTCCTTCCTGAGAATCGTCGATGGTGGACTTCGCCATCTGGCTAACTCGCTTTCGTACTTATCGCCGTCGCGGGTGTCTGGCTATCCTGGATGAGAGACTTGGCCGTCTTGCTCATCTCCCTCTCGAAGAATCGCCGAATGCATCGTCATCCCCTTTCTCCTCCTTCTCTTCTTGCTTCGCTTTATACTTCCCCTTGACGTCCTGCAACAACGGATCAACGGGGATTTGACTCTCATCAGCACCTTCGCAGTAGTCTTCTCCTCATTACCCCAACAACCTCCCCCTCCGCATCATCTCCGCTTCCAGCTCCGAAGCCCATCATACATACCCTTAAGCTTCGCCCTCAATTACTCCCGAACCCTCCGCCGCTGCTGCGGGTAACAACAGTGTTCCCAGCAGCTTTAGGGATGGAGTAACGAACTCGAACGTTCTTATCCCGCAGGTTCTGGACGAGGGGTGCCGTGCGGGACGAGGGCATCTTTGCGGGGGAAGTGACGGGTTTGGAGGGCTTGGTGAGGGAACTGTTCGGCGGTGTCGGGTTCGACGAGGGTGAGTTTGTGTTGTTGTTGTGTTGTTTTCGTCTTTCTTCATGTTGCGCTCGCGGATGCGGCGGGAGCGGGGGTGTCGTAGAGGGAGTCGAAGATGGAGGTGGGATCTGCTTGAAGAAGGAGATTGTTAGGTGAAGTTTACAGAGTTGGAAGAGATGAAGGATGAACAAAGCGCATGTCAAGGGAAGAGAGGGTGAAGTTGAGGCAAGGGCTTCAGAGAAGGGAGTGAAGTGACCGCCACAAGCGTACAGGAGAACAAGGAGCGGGAGAAAAGGAACGAGAACGAGAACGAGAACGAGAAGAGCCTGCGCGACTAACCGTCCTCGCTTTGAGGATTCTCTAGAAGGGTGTTATTGGCGGGATAGATGCGGTTATTGACAGGAATTTTTGCCGGTGGGCGATCGGACATGATGGCTTGAGCAATGGGACGAGGGATGGAGCTGTTTGTTTGCTTTACAGTGAATCTGTGCCAGTGATATTGTAAGGAAGAGGGAGCATTAATAGAACGATGAGATAGAGGAAGATGAAGTCGATGATGAACGATGGAAAGGTTGGATTGGGGAGTTAGGGAATGATAAATTACTAGTATACTTATGTAAAAAAAACTTGAACCACTGGTTTTTTCTTTCTTTTTTTTATTGTGATGGTGAAGTTGTGTTAGTTGGTTGTGGTTGGTCCTTGCAGCTGCTGTGAAAAAATAATATAAATAAAGAAATAAATAAATAAATAAGAAATAAAAAGTTCTTGGCAGAAAAAAAGAAGATAAATTGCTCAGTGTAGACGGTTTGCAATATCATCATCACCGTGAATAGACGTACCCTGCAAGGCAGTTAGTATAAGTATGAGGACAAAGAGAAGAGCTGTCCGGAGGATGACGAGGACCTGGGACGAACTATTGGTGAAATTATCTCCAGTTAAGTTCGGGGTATTGAGGTTGGCTTCATGTTCAATTGCGAGTGAGGAGCTTGAAAACCTCGTGCTCTCAGTAGGCTGATGTCGAACATCGTCTGGCATCTAAATATTCAGAATAGAAAAGCCGATAGTAAATGTAGACCCTCTCGCGGAGAAGGGTGCACAGTGGCTGCAATTCGTTCCCTCGTTCTTGGACTGCTAAGAAAAACAAATTCGCAATCGATAGTTTATATTGCACAGGTTCTTCTCTCCTCTTCTACAAATACGAAAGCTACGTAAACCAACCTCCTCCCCTCCCCTCCCCTCTTATTATCAAGGCAATATCTTCGTCAAAGTGCATGGAGGCCATGCCCACCATTTGGCTTCGCAGCCGGGCGTTGATGGCGTCGGATCGTCTGGACTTGTCGAGTTATGCTTGTGCTCTCCGTGAGCGTGCGAGTGGTGATGGTGGTGCTCTCCCGTACCCTCGTTTCCTCATTTAGCGGTTGAATCCTTCGGCTTCCAGGCGGCAACGGAGCAGGCATTTGCAGCGGTGCGATGATAGGTGAAGACCTCTGGCATTTGTGGAGGTGCGGCGAGGTTCTGGTGCGGCTCCACGTGCGGAAGGCGGGCCTGCTTCGAACGGGAGGATAGGGATGGCGTATGTCAGCGAGGGAGGAGGGCTGCGAGTAGGAGGATGCGATGGTGAACGCCATGGTCCATGAGAAAAATCGGAGGTGAAATGAACGTTCAGGTCTTGTGGAACGGCGATAATCTTGGCGAGGAACTCGAAGTCGTGATAGTTCAGCCTGAAGTTTTCTGGAAAATGTCGAACAGTTCTTACTCAAGGGGAGAACAGCTTTTTATATGAACGTCTTGTCACCGTTAGGTATCTCTTTTTAATTTCTCAATCAAAACCTGAGAAATAGAGATGCAGTGATCTACAAGGCATGAATAACGGGTGAAAATCTTTCTTCAACGTGGGTTTCCAATCGCAAAACTGTTTCATGCTGATGCTTTTAAATATAGGATAGTCCAGATGCAATGCATATGCAGGCACGGGCAAAATGGATGTGCAGTATATGTGTTCTAGACTGTGTTACGGTAGATCTCTGGTATCGTGGTCGCTTGCCTTTGGAAGGAAGCTGAAAAACAAAACGCAGGAAATGAAGGTCCTGGATATTTATGCATTTGGGATTAATGGGATTCAGCGTTGGATAATGCTCGGAGCATGCCGTGAGTAGGTTTTTCTCTGGAGAACTACCCGAAACGTTTCGAAGACTCCGAGTGTTCTAGAGCGAAAAAGGTAACTCGTTGAATATAATTGATTATATATAGA
This sequence comes from Pezizomycotina sp. ARF18, assembly GCA_002224055.1. Classification (NCBI taxonomy): domain Eukaryota; kingdom Fungi; phylum Ascomycota; species Pezizomycotina sp. ARF18. The sequence goes on along the minus strand of AZLU01000111.1, from coordinate 68,427 downwards.
ATCGTGAATTGATAATGGAAAAATATTTGTACTGTGCGTTGTGAAGCCTTTCAGTTGATGCTTCACGAATCGGGTATTTTCCCCTGGACGCTGTTGTGGAACCACGACGTTTTCTCTCCCCGAAGGTTCGCCAGAATTCGAATAAATATGTACACCATTACTTACTACTCATCATATCAACAATCTATGAACTGCTCGAGCTCAAAGCTTGCTCTCTCTTCCCATTCACATCCCCGCCGCCAACGTCTCCGCCGGCTCACAAGGCTCAACCCATCCGGACAAACATTAACCCGCCCAATATTCCTCCACCTCGGCCCCGGCGGGCCATCAACATACTTATGCTCCCAACAACACGAGCTGTCCCGGAACACCATCGGCGTACTGCTATCGCCCACATACCCGTGTAGTTCAGCCAATTGGGCGGTACCACGGATTATCACCCGTCGGCGAGAAAGAGGTACGCCATCGGCGTCGGGGCCGGAGTAGAAGTACATCGGTGGCGTTATGAGGGGGTCCCAGGCGATGCCGCTCGGTGCGGTCGACGGCGAAGCCGCGGGGGAGGGAGTATTGCGGGAGTATCGTGGGCTCTGCATTCAAGATTACAGACGAAAGCAGTTAGCGCGGGCCTGTTGGGGATCAGTGCTTTCGATTTTCCCCGTTCCATATTTGTCCGGCGGAAGTGGAGGGAAAGGGAGAGAAAGGGATATGATTACGAACCCTATGGTAGCCCACGTCGTATGCGTCCCGTCGACAAGTAGAGCACTGTCTCACAGCATCGCCGCCGGTCGTCGAGTTCCGCTCGGATCGTCGTCGAGCTGGCTGCCTCCTTGTTTCTCCATCGCGTCGTAGCTTATCGCGGTTCCGGACTGGTGCTGCGATAACCACAGCGACTGCGGAGCGCCGTCTGGAAGCGTATATTCCATGTAAGACCTAGAGTGTGCGTCATTTTATTCCGTGGTCAATTATGCGGTTATAGGAAGAATGGATAGATGGGTATTTCGAAGATCGTTTTTTTTTTTTTTTTTTTTGGGGGGGGGGGGGGGGGGGGGGGGGGGGTGGTTTTATTAAGGTGGTGAGAGTTCTTTGCTGTGTAGGAAGGTACTGGTGAACTTACAATCACCGACATGGCTAGCGTAGTCTGGGACGGCGAAAATTTCCTCGTGAAATCTGGATTCGTTACATATTTGCCGGTTAGCAAAGGGAAACTAACTAAAGGAAGACTCTATAGAAATTCTTATTTTGCTCTTCTATACTGATTGTAGAAGCTTCAAAACTTCGGCGTTGAGGAGGTTCAGAAAATATCCAGACCAAATCCAAAGCTTCGTCGGCGAATAGCGCCACCCACGGCGAGGAAAACCCCAGCAAGAATCCCAGGCAACTTACGACGAAAACACAAACCAGAAAACATCGACGACACCCATCCCTTTATCCGCAACAATGCAAATCGCCGGTGCGGCGCTGGCTGCCGATATGGGATCGGGTCCTCGCCGTATAGGAAAGCTTGCCTGCTCCCGTTTCCCGCGACGACTTCCTTCGCGTAAGATAAAGATCCGTCCCATCTCCGACGACGGAGTTCACGTTCACCTCGTCTAGGTTGCTCGTGGCAAGTAGGTCTGGCACGATCGGTGCTGGCTTGGATTTAATGTCCACGCGACGTTTTGCAGGTACAAGGTCCGATGCGTTGGGAAGAAGTGCTCTTGGGAGTGGAAGTAGAACATTGGGGCTATAGAAAGGGCATCGTTAGCCTTTCGAGAATCAGGATTGAAAAGTTGATTGTCGTTTGTTGAAAGGTATAGTATTTTTTTGCGGTGCTTACCGTATTTCTCTTTTTGATATATCCGCAGGTTCCGTACTGCCCAGCTGTGCGCTGGAAGCTCCGAGGAGGCCTGAGGACCTGCGAAGAGGGCGAAGACTTGTAATCTTGGTTTCATGGCGAATTGTGATAAGGGATGTGGAGATGGGAGTAGCGAGTATCGAGATTGCAAGTGTCAAGAGATACGAGAGAAAAATATTCTCTAGAAAAAAAAACCGTAAGACATTGCGTTTTATTATAGATCCAACATACAAGCATGAGGAATAATACCGCAAAGTATTTTTCCTATTATTATCAATCAGAATCATAAAACCAGTAAATGACAAAAGACCGGATGAAGGGATTTAGAAGCGGAGCTCGACTTGCATTGCAGTATTCAAGCTTCCCCAAGCTTGTTTTACTGGTTCTACTTTAAAGGTCCGGAACAGATCTTTATCCTGTGGGGGCATGTCATCTATAAATAGCTCAAACAGCAGGGTCTATAGGGTGATGGATGAATAGATTGGTCTGGGCGCGGATCATTTTTTATCGCCTTCGTCTCAAATTTCCCATTTGCTCATCCTTGGTGTTGTGCAACTAACAGAGGAAGGTGTAAATTGGACGCCAATAAACTAACGAGCTGCAGTGACGTGATTGGTCTCGACTCTTTCTTGAAATCGTCGCTCAAACACTATCACAGGAAGTTGTTTGAACAAAATGATCATCGAGGTAAGATCCTGAGGGGGATAAACCTTAAGTTGACATTGTAAAAATGTGGTAAGTAGATATGTATGTCGATTGTCTTGGAGCCATGGTCCTTTATTGCCAGGCCAAATGTTTTACCAGTTATTTAATAGGTAATAATCTATAATTATACTTGTTTTTCTATCATGATCGACCTGTCGTTGTTTCCGCTCCCCTGAACGCTTGTACTTTCGTGACTTGATTGCGCCTGGGATTACAGGTTGATTGACAGAAAAATGAGATCATCTCTCTTCATCTTTCGCTAATATGAGTGAATCTAACGAATGGTAGCGCATCACAAAAGACACGGTAGAGTCGCGTTCCTGGTCATCGGAGATCAGAGTCGATTGCCAGTGCAACCGCGGCAGAATAATTTCTCGGTGATATGATCTTGGTGAAGCTATCTGAACTGGTACCGAGCGTAGGCTTTGACCCTTGGGTTCCGGAGCATCTTGGAATTGATGCTACAAGAATTTTTACATCACAGTGGGATACTTGCACTTCTGAGCCGCTGTGGATATCACAAGATAGTGACACCGTTTGTCCCTCTCATCTGTAAGCTCAGAGTCGACGTCATGAAAACACACCGGATCAAATACTCGATTGTCCGCTTGGGCTTTTTTTCCGTCTCTCGTGGGCTTAGGCTGGTTCCATGTATAGCATGTTCGATGATTAGTCTGTTCGTACACGCTGGTAGCGGAGGCGTTTTACTGAGCTCATCGCGCATCTGAGACCAGCAAGGTCAAAGGCCTTTAGTTGAAAGTTATCCCGAGCGACTCGTATTATATGGCGGACACACTCGGGAGCACAAAGAAATCTGCTACTAGCGCTGGAAGAAAACGTGAGTAAGCTGTCAGTGAGAAGGATCTGAGGTCTGAAAGACGTAGGCCGAGCGCCTTCATGATTTAGTCGCTACGCAAGCGCAATGTGTAGATTACCGAACGAGGATTGATCTGGCTATGTTAAAGCGTCTAAAAACTCTTTACGCGGCTACCTTCAGGAGATTCAGATTTGGCGTCTGATAACTTGAATAGATTATCTATAATAGAAAGGATACGTCTTTACCTTGAAACGGAATATATTTAGAGGCATCGAAACACGTCTGCTCCTTCGCAAATTTCTCGAGGGGCTGCCGTCGCTTTCAGAAGTCGGGGTTCATGCACAACCATAAACACCCTCAAAAAACACGAAAACTCGGCAAACGGGCTTCAAAATAACAGAAGATCTCGTAAAATATTCCCGACATAGGATCAGGGTCGAAAGAGTTATATAAGACAATATGTTTCCGTCATAATCCGTATCTCATTCTCCATCCCATCGTTCATCATTCCTCTTTGAATAGGCACCTTCTTTACATCTAGCAACCGCTTCTCTATTCGCCTGAGCTCAAATTCCCATTCGTTTACTTCAAGCCCTTTTGCCTTCCGAAACCATTCACCATGAGACTGCTCCAGGCATTACTTGCCGTCCTTTCTGTTAACGTTCTATTTGCTCTTGACGCCGCATCAGCGATCAGTATTGGAAAAGCCTCCCCCATTCACACCCTGCAGCGTCGCGCACAGTTCCTGCCAAACCACCAACCCGCAACACTCCGACCACCAACCTTCCTACGAACCCTGATTCGACAAACTTCTGTTCCCCCGAGCAGAAAGCCATGATCACGAAGCATCTCGACTACGCCCTGCACGTCGTCGAACACGTCGTGGATAACCTAGGCACCTCGCCTAGCAGTAAGCATACCTAACGTATATGGATGTGCAAGGTCCAGTAACCCAGAAAGGTTTAAGAATGTCATGAATATCTTCCGCTCTATAAAGGCGGACCTCACTGGTCCTGAAGGTCCTAAGGGAGGACTGCAGGCGAAGTGCGGGCAGTCGGCGACTTGCAGGGAGACCAAGTAAGTTGATATCAGGTATCTCTTTCTTCAGAACGATAGAATAAGCTGACGATATGCTCGTTGTAGGGCAATCGCTCACGCCGACCCCATCGGCCACGGTATTAACTTCTGCGACGTATTCTTTGAAAAAGCCTCGCTCGTGGGATGGTTATCGGTTTCATATGGAAAAACAAGCCTATCCATTGTTTGAGAACTTCAAGTGTAAGAACGAAGCTGGGAAGATGGTGTTTGACTTCAAGACGGCGGGTTTCGAGCCGAATGAGGTGGAGCCGCTGTACGGCATGTCTGGTAAGCTGTTCCATTCGTAGAATCTGTAGTAGGGTTAAAAATTTGAAGAATTGTTCTGTTGATGCGATGTGGTAGTGCACACCTTAATCCACGAGATGGCACATTTGTACCGGTACCCCGGAGCGCCGTCGGCTATCGATAACTGCTACTACGGCGCGTACGCTGCAGAGTACATGGGCGCTGCTTTGTCTACCGCGGCGACGGCTAACGCGGATAGTACGTATCTTCATCGGAACCATTATTTATCCTTCCGATGTCATCCCTTAAAAACGATATGTTAATCAGCAGCGAGGAATAGATTACGCATGGTTCGCCGTATCCAACTACATCCTCACCCTCTGCGACGTGCACGAGTCATCGCAGCTCCTCCGCGACGTCGGGAATACGCATTACCTACCTTCAAGGAAGCCTGGGAAGAGTTCAACGCGGCGAAGAACACATATACCACTTTAAAGAAGGAATTGGCGGGAGTTGAAGCGGACTATAGTACTGCGAGTAAGAAGCTTGTGGAGATGGAAGTTGACGCTGCTATGAAAGCGGGTGGACCGACGAAGGAGGATACAGATGCCATTGCGCAAGGGAGGAAAGTAAAGAGTGAGTTGGATGCGAAGAGGGTGAGTATTGATGGGCAGATTGCGGCGCTGGGACCGGGAGGATTAATGATTATACAGTGGATGTGTGTGAGACGCATAAGACGGAGTGGAAGGAGATCGAAACGGTTATCGCGGGCGTACGTTGAGGGAATTGAGTACGAAGAGCTACTAAACATTTGATAATCCGTATTGTTCCATCAGGGGGAATCGACAGCACAAAGGGCATCATGCATCGTATTGTATTATCGCGTTGTCCATCTTTATATTCAACACTTCCACTGCTATTATTTCTTTCCTACATGAAAGCCTCAATAAAGGTCCCATTAGCTAAAGGTTAGCTTTATTTTGTATCATAATGCATTATCTCGTAAACAAGTTAACCATGACGCCCCCTTCCACCTGTCATCTTTATTTTCTCAATTAGCCCTAATATTCTAGTATCCACACGGTATGATAGCCTCGAGGAAGAAATGCACAACGCCGTCCACCATTTCCGCCTTATCGAGCCCCCTCCACGAGTAACGCCTCAGAAAATCGTCCCTGGCCTTCGCGTCCTCGTTGATCCCCGCTATCAGATCCAAAAATGTCACGGCCCCGCCGCTCCCCGTTCCGTCCGAATGATTATTTCTTGCCGCTGCGGGTCGACCGTGTCGATGCTCACGTGGTAGACAATAGTTTTCGAGGCGGTCTTAGTGACGTTTAGTGAAGGAAGAATAATGATCACATTCATGGCAGCTTTGGAATTTCAAAGGAAGAAAGGAGACTAAAAAAGCAGGAAAGATAGCCTTCTAGGGTTATGCTCAGAATTTAGGCGCCATCCTTGTTAGCGGAAGCCTTGTGTAAATGAGCAAGGAGATGTACTTAGTCTACTGTTTTTAAGATCATAGGTTCTAAGATGGTAATCTTGGAAATCCCATCCTTTAATAATATTCGTGAAGTTTTATAAACCTTCGGCGATTAACCCACTTTCCGTGAACAGCCGGCTCATGGCAAACTTCCCCTATCGAAACATCACAGGCCAATTATACGCAAACATAATGATAGAAATCATTGACGCTGCCGATGAAAAGTAATCTTAAGCCTCTTTGTCTCTAAAGGTATAATAAGTACAACGGTTTACCGTTTACCCCAGATAAAAAGTGGTATCTGGAACACTAGTCCGGCTTGCTAGATCGAGCAGCAAGCTCAGGGGCGTCCAATGAAAACCTCCGAAGAACACATCCAACGGTCCATTACCACTACAAGAAGCCGTTGGTCCTAAGTTTGGCCTCCTCCTCCTACGGCCATAGCGCGCGGGAAAAAAGAACAAAGCTTTGCTGCTTGACAAACCTGAACGGATCCAGACAAACCTCGAGTCTCGAGTCTCAACATCTTGAGATCGCCCCATCCTTCTTGCCACTGCACTATTGCCATCCCAATTTCAGGAGGAAACTGGTTCGCGTTGTTATAGCTGGATAACGTCAAATAGCGGTTAGCGGGGAGAAGAACGATTTAGTTTGTATCAAAAGGAGACTAAATCATTAAGGCAAAATTCTCATTTAGATGAGCCACTATCGCAATGCAAAAGGCCCCGGATAAGGTGGATTTACTCCTATTTTTGTAACTGATGGCATTATAAATTGTTATTCACGGAGAACATGTCAAAATCTGATATAAAGAGAGACATTCCATCTGAACCCAGGGAAAATTTGATCGTCCAAGCCGTTGCATCCTTCCTCCTGTTCCACCTTAAACGTACACACAGAATTAATCACTCCAAGTCATTCATTTCTTGCTTGAAACCTCCAAGCACGAATACGAATCAATCCTGTAGCTCCTGCATAATACCTCATATTTTTTCATCTCTTAACAATCTCTTCTGCCTAGTACAGCTGTGCTGTCAAATTTTACTCTCTATATAAACCCTTTCCATCCTAGTTAGCTCGCGGTATATTATTCCACCTCGTATCTACTTTGACATCTCGACCTCTTAACAGTACCACCAGATATCAACCCAAAAACACATACTTTCAAATGCAGTTCAAGTCCATCCTCGCCGTTGCCGGCCTCCTCGTCTCCGCCGCCAGCGCCCAGAACCCACTCCGGCACCCTCCATCAACATCATCTCCGAGCTCGTGGCCGAGGGCATCCCCGTTACTCAACTTCCCGCGAACATCCAGTCCGCCCTGCGGAACATCGACCCCGGCGCCACTGATTTCGACAAGCAGCTCTCGACCTTCGTTAACCTCCTCCCTCCGAGGCACGGTCGGAGTTCCTCCAGGGCCTCAGCGAGGGTATGGACGACGCTACCGCTGGGACAACAGCGTCGCAAGTGCCACGGTGCTGCATCCGCCAATGTAACCGGCGGATCTGCTGCTGCAACGGCGACGGGAAGCACTACTCTCTCGCCGTCGCCTACGCAGACTAGCACCGCAACTTCTTCCGGCCCTGCTGCTGCTAAGGCTACCGGAAACAGCGGTTCGAACGTTAATATTGGAAGGCGCTTGTGGCTGTGGTTGCTGGTGTTGTTGGGTTGGTCGTGGCTCTGTAGGGCTTCAGCGCTGGTTAGGCGTTGGGCTGCGGTGCTTTTATGCGAAGATGGTTTTGTTTTTTCTTTCTTTTCTTTTCTTTTTTTTTTTTTTTTTTTAATATCATTTCTCATTACTTTTATAAATGTACCTCGATGAATACATTAGCATTTCTATTAATAAGAAACGGTTTACTATCTAATGCACTATTGTATTTGTTCTCTGCCATTGTTTCATTTGGATATGTACTTACATTTACTAGAAAGCTAGCATATGAGCAAAACAGCGTACCATATTGCAGTGGAAAGAATCCATTTCAGGGCCCGCAGGCCGTTACAATTGTCTAATCCAACTGTATTCACCATGTGTTTCCGCTCCTCCCAAACAAATAAAGCCTCAACTTCTCCTTAACGATAGCATAATATAACTAGCCTCGCCAGCCATCCATCTCGAGTGCTTCGCCCTGCTGCTCATCTGCTCCATAGTTTGCTTTGATTGATTTCGTTGGAGTAGTCGACGACTTCCAACCAAACAATCTTCGACTTATTCTCGTTCGTCGAGAGCGAAGCAGAACTTTCGTTCGCCACTTGCAGCCCACAGGAAGTAAAGTCAAAGCACTGGTGCTGTAGTACCTGTCTAGAGGGTCGCTCACGATAAAGAAGTGAGCCTTTCGAGTAGGTAGTCGTCGTGACTCGCCGCGAACAAACGCAGCTTGTGTATCTGATTCGTAACGGCCTATGTACTACCATCCCGCATACTGCTAAACGGGAACTCCACCGGTTTGAGTACGTATGAAGTAGTGGATGGATCAATGGAACGCTTTACCGAGTCGCATGAATCCACATGCAAGCCAAAATTATAGTCGCAGCCGTTTCTTGAAGCCCTCCGTGGTTTCATGGCGTGCATGGAAGCGCCGAACCTTTTTTGCATTAATCTGCTTTTTGCCGCCCAACCCCAGCCTCCTAGGTTGTACAAGCCAACCGTCAAAATTGATCTGTGGCTATGGTTGGCGGGCTGTCGACGAGGAGGTTATTCGAAGCTCGTGCGAACAACCCAAGTTTCCGATCCGATGCTTCGAGACTGGATGATGCTGTTCACGTCCTATACTATCGAGGACTCGTACGCCGCTTGAGAGGAAAATAGATTCGAATTTTCAATATCATGCTGAAGTTCTGTAGAAGCATTACAACAATGTACATATGAAGTGAATGGCTATCTCAAGCAAAAAAGAATAGGTTTTCGTCATCTCGTCATTAAAATCCACTACCGACCCGCTAAAACCGCCGAAAAGCCTCCTTACTGCGAAGGAAAACAAAGAAACACAGTCCTGACGCCTACAAATGACAAAAAGAATGGAAAGTGACTTCAAAAATGTATATGATAACGTGGTTTTGCGGGCCTATCAGCCTCCGACTCTTTCGCTCCTCAAACCGAATCCGCTGCATCCTTATCCTTCTCCTAATAACCGCAAGCGGCCCGGACTGTGATGAATTATTCTTATCCATTTCGTCCCGATCTGCGTACCGCCTCTACTCTGGTCCGTAACTTCCGTCCCGCTCGTCGCGCCAGTCTGCCTTGTGTTCTCCGTCGCCATCGTCGTGCTGCCTCCCGGTCGTTTCTCCCAACCTTCAAGAACAATTTGAACGCGGGCACGCATACGACAAGGAGTGACCAAGTCTGCTCCATGCTCGCGAAAGGTCCAGTTCATCGCCATGGTGGCCGAAGGAACGAGGTTCGTGATTATTTGCGCGGTCGCCATGAAGATGCAGATGAAGCCGAAGCCGAAGGAGATGAAAGCGAAGACTTTCTTGCGGGTTTTCGGCGAATTTTACGGTGCGGAGGACGGGGATGGGGAGGAAATAAACTGAAGCACACAAATATCGTTAGAAAAAGCGAGGCGAACACGGTGGGAAATAAAGGGGCTGGAGATGTTGAAGAATTTAACATACCATAAGATCGCTCGCAAGATGCGGGCCGTACGTCAACCAAAACACCGTCGTATTCTCCAGCGGTCCGCAGAACTGATTCTCGTCCAGCGACCAGTTATCCCTGATCGGCTCGCAGTAAAAAGTCAAAAGCAAAACCTCCAGCGGCCACGCGATCAGCACGAACAACGTCGTAAACTGCAAACACCTAAACGTCTTCCTCATGTTCGTCGACGGTGTATCAAATAAGTCCAGTAGAACAACAACATGTGACATTTAACCGCATACATCGGGTTAACGTATAGTAGGGTTCGGCGTAGACTATTTTCAACGCTATCTGCTCAGACTCGATGATGTGGTTTCCGGGAGCGAGGTTGCCGGTACCCGCGGAGAAGCCTTCATAGTGGTGCAGGAACGTGTCCATTATTGCTTGTGAGAGGAAGGAGACCCACGCGAATATCACGAGGCCTTCGAGGGTTATGGAGACCCAGGTTGAGCGCGTGCGGAAGGTTTGGGAGAGGCGGAGCTGGACGTACAAGCGCATGGCGACGAGAACGCCAGTGAAGCCGACCATGCACCATGACGCGATCTAGATGAGAGTAAATGTTAGATTCATGTGCGTGTAGAAACTTCGACGCGGATAGAGAGTTTTGAATGATTGGCTATGGGGCGTGAGACCTCAAGGTTTCACGAAAGACTTACCAGGAACTGTCCTCCAGAACGTCACCCATCTTGTTGGAACGGTCGGCCGCAGACAAAGTAACTACGTCGGGTAAAAAAGCAGAACAATTGAAAAAATCACGAAGCGAAAACCTGCTCACTGCGTTTAAAACCGTCTAACAGTGGACTAGAGGTCGTATACGTAGGAAACTGACGTTGAACAGAGAAGGATTCAGGATCAAAGTAGATTTCCTCTTCGAGTGTGGGGACAGAAGGGCCTTTTATGACCGGCTGGTTGGCTGGAGGGCGTCTGCGAAACAAAAATGTTATTGTTTGCAATCATCAGTGAGGCAGAGAGGAAAAGCCTTCTCGTGGGGATTGGCCGGAGCTGGGACCACACCAACTTTGACTGCGATTGGATGGCAACGAAAATATTCGGGGGAAAGAATTAAGAATTTTGTCAAAAGACGCCGGCGAAAGTACTTATTCGTTTAAGAGAGAGCTTTCAAAGAAGCGGAGAACTTGTAGGAGACACTACCGGAGCGACCTACATAGGCGCTGAACTACGGAACTACGGCTTGTCCAAATTAACTACCTACCGTTGATTAGCACTAGTAGATAGCAATAGAAATGAAAAAAATTGTGAAAAATGTCTTGGTTGTCTTTCCCTTCGCAAATCTTGCATGACTGGTTTTCCTTTTACCTGCTCAAGGCGGCAATATCTGGGTCCAGTTCCCGGCGATTTCATATGGGGAAAGGGTTCATATCCCCCTGTAATATAGGGTTGTGGGGACATCATCTTATTGGCCAGCCTCTCGTATTTTTTTCGGAAAAAAAGAAAAAGGTCGCCTTCATACGCAGCAAGCAGCAAAGGGATTGAGCACTGAGAACTGACAGCCTTCAGGCTTCAGAGGCAGAAGATCTCAACTGCCTAAGCGTCAGGGTCGAAAGAAAGTACCATGCCGAACGGCCCGTCATGAATAAGATGATCCGTAGCGAAAATTTTTCACGCCTTCAAGCACCCCACGCTCCGGAAAATCTCAATTGCTCTGCGAAAGTCGCAATAAGCCTATAACATGCACGAAATAGATATAACGATATCGTTATTTTCGTCATTCTTACATCCCCGTCTCCAACTGTTACACAGTTTCATTCTGCGTGTGGCAGTGGGGCTCCATTTACTTATTATTTGTTGAGAGATGTTCGAGAACGGCGATGTTGTAGGGCTCGATGAACATCTCTTCCCCAAGAAGGCATCGCCGTGCAATACAGAAAGATAGAGACCCAGAAACACCTTCATTCTCTGCGTTCACAAGCGAGGAACGGTCCTCGTTTAGCTCCACAGCTGTCTGCAGTAAGGACATGCCGAGCAGTTTACTCAGGAAGATTAAGATGAAAAACGAGAGTTAGGGGGGCTCCTACCGAGACAACTCGGCAATGTAAAGTTCGCCGCTGCGAGAATGTGGAGAACGCTAGAGTTGGGTGGCGTTCCTTTGCAGGCGACGGAGTGAAATAAAAGAACACCAAAGAACTGTGTTTAAAATTTCAGGCCTGCAAATCACTCGGGGCCGGACAATCAGTCCTCCAGCAAGTGGGTGGTGGGGCACGGAAAAATGTATCTCCATTGAGATAAAAAGAGATTTTCACTGGTGTTCGAGGGAAACCTAGCTTGGGGAATCGTCACAGAGCAGTGGAGCAGGCAAACGGACCTTCACCGCTACTTCATAAATGTCGGATTCAACATCTCAAGACAGATCTCGGAATCTCGAAATATCACTGACACTTGCCATCCACGCCGTCGCCACTATAAAATTGGTCTCAAAACATAACTACCAAGAATCACAAGGATCAGGGTTCTTTCGGGGAAGCATTCCGGAAGTGAGATGGCTACATGAAAAAAAAAAAGTCTCCTGATATTTTGCGCCGGTTGGTGTTGGCAATCTTCTTCGGCTAGTCAGAATAAGGAATTAGCGCGGTTCGATCACCCGATCTACCCGAAAGCAGAAAAGGCTTCATGTCTTCTGAAATGCAGACGTGGGAGACTGAGACCTGCCTACGAAAAGTAATAGATGAATGTATCAATGGCACTGATGCCTGGGACAAATCGCGGAAAATGTATGTAATAGCTTTGAATGATATCTCGCCAACGCGTATTTCTAAGCTATGGATTCTGAAAAAAGGTGTGCATTATTTAAGTTGGCCGAGGAAAGGCTCCTCCAAGCGCTGAACATCACCCACGTTCGCAATCTCGCATCATGCAGCAGAAGCTATAAAAAAAAGTTATAATGGCGCTTATCAGAATATTCATGCTGGGTAGTATCATTTTTTTAAATTTCCAGAAAAGGTACATAATATAGATACGGAACTTGATCTATTGTATGATATTGCTCTGGCCACACTTGTCACGCTCATGAGGGTCGGTTCGTATGATTGACTTCAGGTCCTTGCGTCTAATACGCTCTTCTCCAACTCGAGAATCGTCCACGAACAAATCGCGCTCGAGAACATTTCAATTTGGGTTTTATCACATGATCACATTAAACAGCCTGAATCTTTTCATTTGCGGACCGGGGGACGCAAGATTTTCATGAAATTAATGTTTCCATTTCTCCACCACGAAAACCATTGTGCTAATGCTATGGAAGAGCCTTTCGACAAACGCTAAGACCATAAGGCTGCTAACGTTTGTAACTTGATCGGAACACCGTGATCATAATAATTAAAGCATAAATATTAGATTGATAAACTAAAAAGATGAGTGGACATACACGCTTCGACACGAAACAGGTATAATGAAAAAGGAAAGTGAGCCTGAGAGAGTGTTTATGAAAGCAAAAAGAAGTAAAGAGTTGACGATAAGAGAGAACAATGAGAAAGTTAAGTCCTTGTATGGAGACATTTAAAGGATACAATAAAACTAAATAAATATCGGTGCAAGAAAAGAGACCCAGCAAGAGTAGAATTCGCAAAGGTGTCAGTGGCGATCACGCTGATGATCAAAGAGCTAGACATAGATCGCCTCCCTTCAGCACCGCGCGGGTGCCGTTCAAATCTCATCCTTACATAGTGCTGCAGTACTTCTTAAACGCGGCGACGTCTTTGCCCTTAACCTACCTCTCTGCTCGATCTGATCCTGGGTATATCCTAGGCTTTAAGCTCGGAGTTCAAGTTCTCCTCACCTGGAGTGAAGATGATCCAGTACAGGTGTAAGAGTTGTATTAGTAAATACATACGAAGTGTATTAGATTGTAAAAGATACCAAGGAGTTTATACTCACCCAAACAGGTCCAGTCGTCCCCTTATTCCAACTTCATGCTAGTCCCCGGGCACAGATTCTGCGAATCGCAAACGTAAGTGCCGCAGTATAACTAGTAAGGTCGATCTCGTTGTGGCCGCCGAAGATGGTGGAGCTCCAATCGGACAAGGCGCTTCCGGAGTAGCGCCCGCCGCTGTAGGAGACAGACCAGACGCTGTGATCGGTGGCGCAGGTATCGCCGCCGGAGGAGGAACCTTTTCTCCTCGACGTAGCCGACGGACCGCAGGTTAGGCCAGCAGTGGTGACGGTGAAGGCGGTATTGTCCCTGTGGACATGCAGTGATCTGAGGAACCGCCGGCAGAGACTTGGACGTCGAACGGGCTCTAAGCTCGCTTCAAACCTGGAACTAGTAGGAACTGTAGCTATTTTCGAAGTCTTGGGAATTTCGAATGGCATTTCCAAAATTCGTCTTGGTGCTCTCGCAAGTGTTACCCCTTTCTGATATTGTACCACCACCTAAGCGAGGATCAAACGATCGATTCTTTTGGAATTGGTACATATCAAGTCGTCAGAGGCTTTGATCATGATCATCAGATTCTATTCTGTTGCTATTATTATTCCGTATTTTCTGGTTGGAATTATTTTGCATTGACTATCGCCCTCGTTTTTTTCTTTTAGGGGATACTTAAGTCTGGATATCTTAATCGACTGTATTATAACCTCCATCAAGATGGTGTCTGTTCATTGATACGGATTAACAGCGGACCTGTGAGGAATAAGAACTGCAAAACGTCAGTTTCTAGATACCAAGCCTTGTTGCTAACTCAACGCCTCTCGAGTTGTTTGCGTTTTAGGACCGTATGGTGGTGGCAGGAAGCTATCTTCCGAAACGATCTTCGAAAGCGACAAACTTGTAAACAAAAGTCCATGATCATCATCTCCCGTGTCAACTTTCACAAACTTAGGCGAATTAGGGTGCTGGACGTCAATATTGCGTTTTTGAGAGATATAAAAACAAACGAGTTGTGCACTGAACCTCTGTTAGTGCCTGTGCAAGATGATGGCTCCAGGTGGAATTATAGAGAGGAAGATTGAGTAGATAATACTCCGGAACTCCCCATCGTGTTGTTGCATTTACGGACTGGAGGCGATGTTTACCCAAGTTCTTGTTGGGCTATTGGAAGTGTAATTACTTCAGAATACATGGTTACTTGAGACTGAAGGTAGCAACATTCATCCGAGTTATCAAGCGGGCGTGAATGTCGTGATTCATCATCGATGGCAAAAATAGGACGAAAAGCGCATTGGGGCGAGTAAGTAGCTTTGATTTCGTGATGGAGTACCAGTATAGTCAGAGACCTCCTATAATTTGTAGACGATGAATGGCCTGCAACTCGTGGGCCTGAGTTCACGACTACTTGAAGACTAACACTTACCATATTTCCCTTCTCTGTCTCTGAAATATGTCTATAAAGCTGAGAGCAATTCCTCTCCATGGTTAAGTTATCTACTGCTCCAAGGTCCCGATATCCAATCAGTCTTACTGCTACCATCAATCACGCACCCGTACACCCTAGAACCTTCAAAACACCAGACTTTTCCAAAGAATCGGAAATTCTCTTTATAAAGCACACCAAGAGACTGTGAGACTTACATCTCCACTAAACTTCTTGCTTTCTCTAACTTTCAACTTTGACTCTCGAGTATTCATATACTCCAGAACTCCTCCAAAAATCGCCTTGCTTACTATCTTACACCATTTCTACATCTGCGCTAGCATACCACTTCCTCAACGCCATTCAGTATTGTGTTTCATCTCAAGCCGTTTTTAAGTCATTTCTACACAGCTCCGCTATTTCTTCTCTCTTCTACACTTCACAATCATGGCGGATTCCGGATAGTACAAAGACTCCCAAGCTTTGCCCAAAAAGTCTCTTAGAATGAATTAGTCGACCGTAACACCGGAACCTTCTCCTTCTCAAATGAAATCCTCTCCCTCCGCGGCGTCGTAGGTAACATCAACCTATCCCTCCAGCTCAGCTACGAGCCCGGCGCCAAAGGTTCTTCGGCCTCCCCGACGGCTGGGGCTTCGGCATCTCCTACGTCATCCCGGGCAAAAGCCTAACCTGTCAGGGCCGCACCTACGTCGTCGACAGCACCTGGACCGATTCCACCGGCTACGCGTCCGGTCTGCGCGACATCACAACCATGGTCTCAAGTTCCAGCAAGTAATCCCTTCGCAGCTGCTCCCCTCGGCCAGCCCGGTCGGTACGGCTGGAAGTTCCGCATGTTGGACGGGCGACGGAGTACTACGACGCCAACGGCAAGCTGCTAGAGCACCGCGATCTCTTCGGAAATTATCTCTACTACGCGTACACGGACTTCAACGCGTCCCCGCTCAACGCTAAGGTCTCCTACGTTATTGATTCTTGGGAATCGAAAGTAACCTTCGCCTACGACGCGGGGAAGATTTATATCACTGCCCCGACGCCGCGGCGAGTAGGACTACGATTACGTTCAGCGCGCAGGGCGTGCAAAAGATCGAAGACCCTAAATGTTACGCAAACGCTCTTCCAGTATGTGAGCTTCGCGGGTAGTACGCTCCTGCAGGACGTGACGTACTCGATGGGTTTAAGGACGGAGTTGGAATTCCTTAGTCTAAACTACCTTGATTCTTCGGGACAAGGTAAGAATATGCCGCGGTGCTCTGGCATAGGCAGAAAGATACTATAACTGGAAGCTTTTTGAACCAGACGAAATACACGTATGGTAGTGATACCAATGGCGCGAACTTCACTGGTGCCGCTAAGGGGTATCGCATGGGTGGTTTGAAGGATGGATTGATGGGGAGCGATGATGCGGCGTACATGTAAGCACCTAACGAACTCATTCATCCCTCATAGACTCGAAATCTTCCCCATACTTTCTCTTCTTCTAAGCACTGACACTTTCTATTTCGTAGTTATGATGTTTTTGTGGAACGCTGCGATGCCTCGGGCAAGACTCTCGCCGCGTCTCGTGTCTACTACAACTACCTCCACCTCCCACGACCGAAATGCACTACGCCATCGACGCAAAGTTAGTCCGCTCCAACGGCCTTCGTGTTGCGCACGCCTATGATGTTGCGCGGGACAAGCACACCAGGTCCCCGAACTACAGCTCCCCGATCAAGACCGACCAGTCCGTCTACTCGAGCTCATCCTCCTCTTGGAAGCCGCTGAGGAGCTGCGAGGCTAACTATGATTTTTATGGCGCTCTCAAGACATCCTCTGAGAGCATGTGGGATGCTGCATCCGGCCAGTTTATAAAGTAGCAGAGTAAGCAGGAGACGTACACTCCGGTGAGCTGGGGCTGGGCGATGCTCACTGATGAAATATCACGGATGAGATTACGGATTCCAGAGGAGAGCCTCATACGCGTTCACCACGGACCAGGAGGCCGTCTCGTCCAGTGCTGTCTACTACAAGCAGAAAGAGGATGCTGATCTTAAGCCGTGGAAGACGAAGTCGTACGATTACGACGGCAACGGAAGGACGGTGAAGGAGACTGTTTCGTGGAGTGACGGTGTTGCCGTACCTGCTGGTTCTGTATCTTCGTAGACTACTAAGCTGAGTTACCAATATGACTCGGCGGCAGGTATCAGCACGGTAATCATGACCGACCCGGCAAACAACGACACGAAGACACGCTACAACGTCAAACAGCAGAATGGGCCTATGGTATCAAAGACCGTTGCGGGAGGCCAGACGGAGGAATTCAAGTACGACACCCTCGGCAGGCTCATGCAGTATAAGGAACCTCTCGGCTACATCACCACGACAACATACACCGTCGGCGCATCCGAAGGGGGCAACACGATGCAAACCACCAATGCCCTCGGCTACAAAACGCGAAAGACGTTCGACGCCGGAGATCATCTTCTGAAGATCGAAGACAACGGCGACCCTACTGTTGTATCTTCCAAGTCCGGCGCTGCGCCGGTTATCAACCGCGTCCTACGCTCGGCTACCTTCGACGCCCTGTAGCGTCCGCTCGCTGCTACAAACGAGCTCGGCTTGGTGTCACGAAGTACGACGCCTACGACGGTTTCAACCGCTTGCTTCAGAGCACCGACGTGTTCGGCAACGTGACAATGTCAACAGACACGTGAAGAAATTGACTAGGTACGACGGCACGAGCTGCACCTACAGGTACACCGACAACGGTCAGATGCAGACCAGCGCGAATCCATCCGAGACTGTCAAATTCGAGTACCTCTCCAATGGGAGGTTGTCTAAGACTTCTAGAACTCTGCCGACGGGAAAACGCCGGCGACGGTGTTGAAGCACGAATACGTTCTTGACGAGTGTGCTCTGTCTACGACGTTCCCAGACGGATTGCAGCAGAAATACACGCTGGATAAATACTCCAGGGTTATCGGGGAGCTTGACGCAGCGGGAAAGACGAGAAGTACGTACTTCGACGCGAAGACCGGTCAAGTCACTGGCCGCACTTTTAGAACTGATGATAGCGTAGCGTACGTCTACGGCCAACCGCTGGGCGATACTACAACGTCAAAAACGGGGAACACGCAGAAGATCCAGCGCGCGCTCGTGTACGGCGGCTTCGGGCGTGTGAAGCGCGTCACGAGTGCCGACGCGGTGAAGTCGAAAACTATACTGGATACATTATACGACTACGATGTTCGAAGCAAGTTGAGGCGGTCGACGCCGTCCGGTTCTCGAAGACTCGGTCTTATCTGACCTCGTTCTCAAGTTTATCTTGAATTGAAGTTTTCTATTGGAATTCTGTCTCCCATCTTATGCACTTTCGTTTGATTTATTTTTTCTTAGTTTTTTCTTAATTTTTTTTATTTTTTAGTCGTTTCAGATCAACTTAACTGAGTAACTGTCTCCTCTGTTTCCAAGCTCTCACCTTGTTTTTGCAATATATTTTCTTTAATCAAAATTGAAACTCCCTTACCCTGTTAATGTAGCCACGGGCAAGATTAAGGCTCTTCCGTCTTTTATGGGCTGGTAAGGTACTTTCCACATTAGGTTTCGAGCGTGAGACTGGAGTGATTATCTATGGGTTTATAAGGATGAATATGACGGCACTGTGTATTGGCAGCAGGTTTTGGTAACAAAATATTCTCGCGGCAGTACATAGGAGCTTTTCGTGCTTGGGTCGTTACCAATCGCAAAACATGGCCGAAAAAGCTCGGACGCAGGGTAGTATTAGCTGCAAGAACTTGGAGGACTGCTGATAATTGCCTACTAACCTCTTCTCGCATCCTCTACATCGAAGTCCAGCTTCTCAAGAGCAGGATGGTAGCTATCGGTGTGAGGCCAGGGAGGATGGAGAGCGGGAAACTGAAGAAGGGGTACTGTAGTTCAAGTGGCGCTCTCGAAAGAATTGTTGATGTGCTGCCATTCTCTCTCGAGGAGGCAGCCCCTCTCACGTGATGATCGATATTGATCGTGTGGCGGTAGAAATTAGGAGAGGTGGTTTATTCCCCATCCTCTTTCCCTTCTCCTTTTCATTTTGAATAATGGAATCGAACTCTGTACACGTGAACTACGGAATACATAAGAACTGGAGTGTGGATAAAAAAGATCTCGAACTTTTTTCCTGCGGAAAATAAGGGAACGTCGCATCTCCTGCTTATACAGTCAGTTGACATAATTGTTGGGACACTTACCTAAAACGGCAATTTCTTCAAGTTCTACAATATCTTAAATCATCGATAACTCACTCAATTATTATCCGATTTTTATAAAATTGAAAATTTACGTTTATTATATATATAATAATAACATATTAAAATTTTATAAAATTTTATCAAGTATTAAATTTTATATTATTTTTTAAAATTTTATATATAAAAAATCTATATTATTTTTAAACTTATATTATAACGTCAATATTTAATAAAAACTTATAAAATTAAAATATATTATAGATTATATATTAATCTAACATATATTTAAATTTTAAAAAGATTCGTTATAAATTAAGCTATATATATTATTTTAAACTTTAACTAGTTTAAAAATCGCACGATTTTCGTGCAATTTCGCGTATTTTACATATAAAAAGTGCGTGAAGTACGTGTTTTTAAAAATGTATAAAATATTAAATATTATCACGTCATAAACTTTTAATAGATTTTTTTAAAATTTTAATATGTATTAGTTTACGATATATATTATAACATATTTAAGTTTTAGCCAATTTTATCCAGTCGTTGTTGCGTTATTATTGATTGAAAAAGTGCAAAAATCATACTTTTGTATGGGAAAACTGCCGTTTTAGGAAAGTGTCCCAACAATTATATCAACTGACGTGTAGCGTCCAAGGATTTTTTTTTTTTTTTTTTAAATAATGGTGTAAATTTGAGCTTCTATCCTCAAGACTGAAAAAATACTATTATAATTTAGGTATCGTCCGAATTTATTATATTGTCCGATTTTCGAACCCATCGGAAACAATAAAAATATAGATACTACTAGTAGTATATAACAGTCGGGGTGGTATTAGGTCAGAGACGGAACGAGCTTGATATAAGGTGTCAATTTTACACTGTCATCCCTTCCTGTCAAGCCGGTTTTATAATGATTTTGATATA
Organism: Pezizomycotina sp. ARF18; assembly: GCA_002224055.1. Lineage (NCBI taxonomy): Eukaryota > Fungi > Ascomycota > Pezizomycotina sp. ARF18. The sequence continues at coordinate 48,158 of AZLU01000111.1, read as the reverse complement.
TACATTTTGGCCACCTTTTTGAACATTCAACGTACGAGAGAAATTCCGGCATTTTATATCAAATGTCTGATACTATCATCCTTCTTGCTCGATAAAGATTTAGATTTGATTGTAACTTGAGTGAAGTTGTATTCTGTATATGAGCCAGCTCTCTAAACCCTCTCACAGTCAGCCCACAATATCCAAACATCAACCCACTCCCGCAGAAAGAGGTTTAAGGTCCTCAATTGAGGCTCTGCGGCAGAGTCCATCCCGGCGAGTGCGGGGCAACTGCCAACGCCCCCTTCCAAACGGGCAAAATATTATTCTCGCACTTTGCGTAGCCTCGGGAACAAAAAACACAGCTGAACAAAGAAGTTTCCGGGTATTAATTGTATGAAAAAAAGGGTGTCAAGGATGAAATCCCTTCTTTCCCCTCCCCACGTTTTGGGCACAATTGTCTCTCGATCCTTCAAGTTAATTCATCAATTTCATCAAAGCGACTACTATATCTCAGTATTCCTTTACTTGAGATTTGTTGAGTAACCCGTCGATTGCTCCTTCACGATGTATCTCTACCTCTTCCTGCTGAGCCTCGATACGTCGAGCTTCACGAATAAGAACACCTTGGCTACGAGGGGAGAGAAGGTCAGGTTCCTCGGCACTATCCTCAAAATCGTCGGTAAGCACCTTTCTTTCTTCTATATCTTCCTCCCTCTACTACGAATCCATGGCTAATATATTTTTCCACACCATTGTAGCCTTCGACACTCCCCAGCTCGCCGTCAAGCTCCTCTTCCGCGACAGGAAAACGACGCGGTCCTTCCTGCCAACTCTTCGCAATGAGATCCTCCGCCTCTTCCTCCTGCGCGTTAACGGGCGCCAATTGCAGAGTTGTTTTCCATCGACGGTTGACGTGCTTAAATACCACTGCGGGAAAAGGAAAGTGGCTTTATCGACGGAGGCGCTGGATCACGGTGCGGTTTTGCACTGGATGGGTGATGGGGGCGGAGAAGGTCGTTTTGTATTCTCACGGTAATGAATTCTTATCTTGTTCACTTCTTTTTTTTTTTTTTTTTTCCTTGCCAAAGGGAAAGGGAGTCCTTTCCTCCCACCCCATTCCGAGAACGTGGATGTTGTGGAAGGGTACTGACGTAGACATTTGCGCGGTTTGTTCCAGGAGGCGGCTACAACGTCCCGCCCTCGACGGCCACGCCCGCTTCCTCCAACTGTGCATCTCCCACCTCTCCAAGCAAGGCCACAAAGTCGCCGTAGCCTGGGTCGGATACGGCTCGCCCCGCAAACAAAATACCCGACGCAGTACCGCCAGGCAACCGAATGCCTCCGCCACCTCCTCTCAAAGGGCTACTCCCCTCCAACATCATTGTAGCAGGCGACTCCGCCGGCGCAGCCATGACGCTGGCCGTACTATCCCACATCGCGCATAAACACCCCGACATCGCCGAATTACGCCTCCCCGAAGGAGAAAATTAGCGGGAGCATTGCTACTATGTCCCTTCTCGAACCTCCAGCCGGATTGCGCTTCCTACGAGGAGAATAAAAGAGTCGATTACGTTCACCCTGCTATCGTGCGCGAGTGGAGCGGGTACTTCGTCGACGGCGGGAGGGAGAAGTGGGATGGGTATTGTAATCCGCAGCAGGTAACGGGTGAGTGGTGGAAAGGGTTAAGGGGCGTTGTTGGGAAGTGTTTGGTTGTCGGAGGCGGGAGGGAGAGTTTGAGAGATGATATTGTGGAGCTTGGGGGCAGGATTATGGAGGGTGCTGGTGGGGAGGGAGGGGTGGAGGTGGAGGTTAAGGTTGTGGAGAAGGAGACGCATATTGAGTGTATTATGGACGCTGGGATGGGGTTACGGCCTGGCGAGATGGCAGAGACGGTGTGGGAGTGGTTGGGGAGGGTTTGGTAGGAAGATCGATACATTGTTAAGAGGGTTTTGAGCAATTCACTGGAATTATAGACTGTCACGTCTTTCCCTCTACTCCTCTTTTCTCACGAACTATAACGGCAAAAGCCTTGTATATAGAAATACAATATCAGATTTTTTTTTTTTTTTTTATATCGATGAGATGTATTATGAAGTCTCAGAAATCTAGTAACGCCTCCCCCAAAACTCCAGCAAAAATGAAGTCCAAACAGTCTAAATGTACTGACTATTAAAACAGAAGTATATACAAATGTTACGCTAGCCCGTATGTTTCATGCGACTCCCCCAACAGCGGCCGGATACCCGTACCGCCCCGTCACCCACGGCCAGTACCTCTCCTCCGCATACCTCTTCAGCTTCTCGATCGCGTTTACGAGCTTGAATATACCGACGATCGAAGACGTATCGCCGCAGTTGAACGGTCCCAGCACCCGCTACAAAACCACCTCAATGCGTTAGCCATGCCACTACTATATCACCAAACAAAAACAACGGAAGGAACTACTTACGCTCGAACCATCCCCATCCCTATAAGTCCAGTGAAACGCCCACGAGTGTCCACGACCGTCAACCCCGGTGTCGGCAGCCACTCCCTCCCCTCTACTCCTCCTTCACCACCACCCCCATCTCCCGGCAATGGTAATTTCCCTGCGCCGCCTGCGCCACTATCCCCATCTGCAGGCTCGCCTCCGCGTAGTCACCGTTCGAGGGCTTAACTTCCACGGGACAAAACAATACACGGCGGACGCTGGACGCATCCATTATCGGTGATAGGTAGTAGAGATCTACATTCGTCGCGATCTCGGAGGATTGTTCGTACACTTCTTGTAGAACGACGAGACGGTCGGGCTACGGTGGTTGTATTCGAGCAGGAAGTCTACTTTGAAGGCGGGGATTTGGGGGAGGTGTGGCGGGAGGGTGGGGAGGTGCTTTGGTGCGAGGTTTTTCGTTACGCTGTTGGATGAACCGGACAAATTGTTTTTTTTTTTTTTTTTAGTGAGCTAGACATACAAGGGAGAGAGAAGCAAACGATGGTATACATACGCTTCAACGACATCAATAACAGCAGGCATGGGCAGCACGGCAGCCAGCGGATCACCGAGTCCATCCAGGAGGTTATCCAGGCTACTTGTAAGAAGCGAATAATCCGGCCCCTTCAGCACGCTTCGGACGACTGGATACCAGGACGACTCGTCGCTATTCTGCTCGAAGGCCGCGGCTGCATCGTCGTAAACGGATAGGACGTGGCGGAGGAGCACGCTGTCGCGCTGTGCGTCGTTGCTGGGTGTAGCCGAGAAGAGGTGCGGCGGGAATGTTTCCAGGGGGAGAGGGTGCGAAGGCCGGGAGTCTATTCACGGTATCAGTAAAAAAAAAAATAAGAACAGAGACAGTGGTTCGGGAGATGACGGACACCACATCCAGTCTTTTGGGTATAAACCCCTGCCCTATACTCTCCTCCGAGAACGACCTTACCACATCGATCGTATCAGTCGGATAAGCCGCCGTTCCAGCCCTCAACGCCGCCCGTTCCAGCGGTCCAAAGAATATCGGCGGCGTCGCATACGCCAGATTATTCCGCATCATGCGTACGTTCGTCCTACCAATGCCTCCTCCGGCAACACTACTCTTCACCGGACTATTACTCCTTGACCTACGTCGAAAAACATCGCTCGTCGCACTCGCGGAAGACTCCGACGGAGCCCGTTGTTTCGTCGAACTAAAGGTTGTTTCTGAGGTTGTGGATATGGCGAACGTGTACGAGTTTTCCGTTATGGTATCGTCTGCTTCTTCGTTGTCTTCTTCGTTGAAGGGCGTTGTGTTTCCGGATGATTCCGAGGGGTCGTGGCGTCGTTTTATGGCCTTTTTGACGGGTGAGCGGGTGCGGTTTGCTCGCTGGTGGGAGGATGTGCTGCCGGATTTCGTGGGGGAGGCGGACATTGGAGGCGTGGGGAGGCTGCGAGTTTGGGAGGTTGGACGTTTTTCTTCCCTTTGTTTGTATCGCGTTGTCGCCCCTCTTTCGTTTTATGCCAGACTTGTAAGGAGCGTCGTAACTAGGAGAGGAGCGGCCCTGGTTTGGATTTCGACGCCTTCGACCCTTCGTTGCCGCTCGCTGCTGCCGTTCTCTTCTTCGTCTCGCTCCGCTGTGCTTTGCGGACGTCTGAACCAAGCGCTGACGACCTCTGGAGCCGTTCTCGAGTATCCATCACCTATTATCGATGCTAACTGGGTTTTTTTCTCGATTGTGGATTCTGTTTGTTCGAATTTTGTTTGTTCGCTTGAATATTCTCCTGATGTATATATGTACTAGTATGTATGAATTGATGGGGTTTGAAATTTCGTTTTCTGTGGTGGGTGGAGGTCTCCTCAATTTGGTTTCGAGACGTGCGTGAGGTTTCTTTTTTTGTTGATTTGTTGATTGTCAAGGTAACCAACCACCACACCACGGTCCACAAGTGACAGACAACGTGACAACCCCAAAAAAGTGATAGCCGCATTCCGACGTAATCTATTATCTCACCAGAGTCACACCCCCCCCCCTTCGCCAAAACTTGAGCCTCACGCCCAATTACTTCGCGACAATCAATGACAATGCCCATTGTGCTTTGTCCTCCCACCTCATCCGAGCGAACGAACAAGAGGTCCGTCCATTGGCTGCAGAGAGCAGGATCCTTCTTCCGCTTATTTTCCACATCGGAGGCGATGAGGCGATGACGATATATTTAAAAGTGTCTTGGCTTCCCCCCACACTTTCTTTTAGCCACACATTTCATTAAAACTACCTCCTCGCGACATTACTTATATAAGTTATAACCGTCGCGCGTTTCACGGTCTCCTTCATTCACTTGCAGACAAACTAACCCCTTTCGCCAAAACCTGAAATGCGCTCCTACAAAACCTCATCCTCCTCGCATCCCTCTTGGGGATCACCAATGCTGCCGACACTTCCGGCTGCGGCAAGCAGCCCACGGGCAAAGCCGGCGCAACAACCTCCTTCAACATCACCAGCAGCGACACCACCGCAATTTCCTCGTCCACGTCCCCTCGAACTACGATAACAACCACAAGTACCCCGTCGTCCTCGCGTTCCACGGCAACACGGAGACGGCGCAGGAGATGGAGCTGGACACGAGGTTGAGCGACCCGAAGTGGAGTTCAGACGTGAGTTCTCTCCTCCAATCTAGATTTTTGACTGGTTTGATGGGAGAGGGGAGGGGAAGGGCACTATTTGCTAACTTGGGATGCGGAAAAGAAAATTGTGGTGTATCCTAATGGCGTCAACGTAAGTTCAACTCTTTTTTTTTTTTTTTTTTTTTTCTCCTGCGCCCCCCCCCGGCTTCAGGAAGGAAGGAAGCATGTCTAAATCCGATTGGGATACTAGGCATCGGGGCCGGCGCCAGGTACGCAAATCACATCGACGAGGACCTCAAGTTCGTCGGCGACGTGCTCGTGAACCTCCGCACGAAATTCTGCGTCGACAGCAACAGGTCTACGCCACCGGGTAACAACAACTCTTGCCTCCTCCTCTCCTTCCCTCAAACTTTCGTAACTGCTAACATTAACCCAGTTTCTCAAACGGCGGCGGCTTCGTAACATCCTCGCCTGCGCCGGCGATTCCGTCGGTAAAGATTTCGCGGCGTTCGTGGCGGCTCGGGAGCGTACTACCAGGAGTACCTGTACAACTCTACTTACGAGTGTAAACCAGCGAAGCTACCGACGCCTATTACTTTCATCCACGGAAGAACGACACGGACGTATTTATGACGGCGGTGATGGGGAGGGAGGCTTTTTACCGGCTGTGTCCAGCGTGTATGTTCTCTTTCCCCCCTTCTCTTCTCCCTCTCCTTGCCTTTTGGCAATTGGCTGACAAGAACTTTTTACAGTGTGGATAAATGGGTCACCCGAAACCGCTGCACCCACCTAACAACCACGAACTCGGACAACGGCACCGTCCACTTCTCCTCCTGGAACTGCGAGAAACGTCGACGGCGCCGTACAGCACTACCGCGAAGACGACATGGGTCACGTCTGGGCATCAAAGGATCAGACGCTCAGCCAAGCGTTTATTCACGAGGGGCCGACGAAGATCGAAGCGAATGAGATTATAATGAAGTTCTTTGATAGGTTTGAGCTGGATAAGGAGGAGGCTGTTAGTAGTAGTGCGAGTGCGAGTGCGAGTTTACGGCGAGTAGTTCGGTTTTGTTGCCGGTTACGCAGGCAACGGGGATGGGGATGGTGGGGAGTGCGACGGGGAGTCGGGGTGCTAGTCCGACGGCGACGGGGAAGAGTGGTGCGGGAAGGGTTGAGGGTGGTGTTAGGATGGTGGCGGGGATGGTGGGAGCAGCGGTTTTGGCTGTTTTGTGAGTGAGGGGCGGCGTCGAACCCACAGATTGCTACGGGATTGATATACCAAGATCGTGGCCTGTATTTTTATGATGATGAGCATATATAAGCCTGTTTTGACGCCTTTTGTTGACGAGAGAAAATGAGATCTGAGAATTTACGATTGAATGTGGGAAGTACTATTGAGAGACGCGATAGGAAACGTGTCCCCGGAGTCGATATTAACTGGAGAGAGAGAGACTCGACAGAATTGTTTGTCTTTTTGAGGATTGTGGGCAGTGCGAATCGTGATCGATATCGACCTGGATAGGCGACGGAATTTTTTTTTTTTTTTTTTTTCCTTTGGGGGGGTCTTTTTGGTAGCGAGATATGTGTCTTTTTTCTTTGTGACAGGTGGTCTTGAGGAGGGTGGTGGCTGAGGAGAGTGAAAGCGGAAACAACACATAATCTCGATCTCGATAGGACGACAACTCCGAGAGATATATATCTCGACAGGTTTTCCCTGTTGCATTATTGAAAATGGAAAACCATTTTCTCCTCAGTTCGTTTCGTTTTCCGTCCAGAAATCCCAGCTCGAAGCAGATAGACCTTATTAAAAATTACAGAATTCGAAGCGAAAGATGCATCGGACCTCGTGGGAACCCGCGGCCAACTCGGGCTCGAGGAGAAGCGTTGCGATGGATGCTTATATTCTTCAACTACCGTTTGATATTCAGTACTGCCTGTTCAGCTTGATATTCGTAAGTGAATTCTCATTTACTTGAGGAAAACACGGGAGTTGATGCGCCAGCTAACGTCACCTTGTTTCGAAGTTCAACAAAAGCGACCTTAAGCAGCTCCGCCTCGTGCACCGAAGCATCTGTAGCATCATCAACCCGGTACTGTTCGACACCATTACTGCAACGCTATCGGATAAACGTTTATGCTTCTCGAGACTATACGTCCAGCGGGCCCCGTAGGAAGATCCAAAGACCGTACCACCTAGCCGCCATAAAACAGTTCCCAAGGACGCTCATTTTGAACATCGACCGCTTGAAAGACGACGAACCCTCGCGCTTCCAACGCAAAAGGAATTTCAGCAATTCGTGAATTTCTTCCCGTCAATAAAAACGTAAGAGCCACAATATCGGTGTTCAGACAGGCGAACACGGCCGAAAAGGTCGTGAAAGCCATCTGCGGCGCGAATTTTACACGGAAGGGGACGCAGCGCGAGTTCGTGTTCAGACATACGAATTTCGGAGCGGATATATATACCGCGCGCCACTCTCTGCACGTTGCGTTGAGGAGTATGAGGGGTTCTGTGGACGCGTTGAAGTTTGAGGATGAGTGGTTGCCGGATCATGTGAAGGGGGAGCAGGCGGAGCACGTTGCTGCGTGCTGGAGAGGTGTGCGGAATTGAAGACGTTGGAGGTTTCGACGGACGGGATTTTTTTCGACGAGATGCTACGGAGGGCGCCTGATGCTGTGCTGATGAAGTTAAAGAAGTTGAAGTTGACGGGGAGACCGGCGGCGAATTTGAGCGTTTGGGGAGCGAGGAAGCTGAAGGTGGTGAGGGATTTGGATGTTGAAAAGGCGGAGGAGGGTTTTGGATGAGTTGAGTATGGCGGGAGTTCAATTGGATGTTTTGAGGGTGGGGAGTGTGAGTCGCGGTTGTTTGGAGTTTGTAACCACGATGGAGCGCATGAGGTTTCTTGATATTAGGTTTCCGCGATTCAGCGTTCCTAGCGACGAGACTTATACGTGGGCTACGTATTTTGGAGGGATGTGGTGCCCAAGCTACACGATATACTCGAAGGGTTGGTGTTATTGCCTCAGAACAACATCTTCCTCAACGACCGGCACGAAGATAAGGAGTTCGACGCGCTGTCGTCGTGGGATCCAACGTACTCGCTGAAGGCTACGGGGGCATACTCGTTCCCTGTGTTGAGGAAGCTTGATGTGATAGTTTGGAGGCAGATGAGGAGAGGGTGCAGCCACTGCAGAGCGTTCTGGTGAATATTGCGGGAGAGCACCGCAGCTGGAGATGTTGGATGTGTCGGTGTTTTATCGGATGATAGGATTGTAAGAGGAGGGTAGGTGGGATGGTGGAGGAGCTGATAGGGACTGGGTCGTTGAAGGAAGGGTGGCGATGAAGCTTCAGTTTGTTCCGTGGTCTACGAGGAAACCAGTGGAAGATGTGAGGTTGAGAAGTTATAGGGGAAAGTGGGTTGAATGCGTTGGTGCTATGGTACTTCGGCTCCAAGGCGAACCTAGTGCTGTAAATATTCTCTAGGCGATCGTAATAAAGTACATGTATCCATTATCTTAATAACTAAAGTTTGCCGAATGCTAGGGTTTGACTAAGAGGCTTTCACTCCCCATCGAAGCTTAAATTTTTATCCTAGACAATCGTGATAAACTAAACTACTATCGTTTAATTAAAAACTCGTGGTCTATATCATTGGTTTCAAGTACCATATAGTACTGCTATCACGATTTTCCATCGTCGTTTAGGTTATTTTGCATTCAAACCGCGTGGAATTCGTTTCTACGACAGCAGGGTAGCAATAGCTAGATAATGAAGGTCTTCCCGCGCATCGTACTAGTATTACAGATACCGAACCGGGTATTAAATCTAAACCCTCGGCGCCAAACGAGGGTTGCCTTACGCTAGCTCTTTCTTATGAAACGGACTAGTAGTCTCTCGTGGCTCCGACGGGGACAAAGAGCCCAAAAGAACTTTTGCTTAGAGTTAAAATAAGCGCCGAAACAACTCTTACGTAGGGCTGATGAGCGCGAAAGAATGGACGGTATATTATGTGACGATACATTTTACATATACATATATGACAGGAGTGCCACTTCCCTTGTCCATGGCGAGGATCGAAGAAAGTAGTAGTAAGCGCTGATAATATTTAGTTTAATCTCAGATAGCCACTAGCAAAATGATTTCCTTGCTATAACTGAGGATTCAAGTGCAGGTACTGTTAAGATTGGTTAAGGGTGAGCTAGGACTTAGGACTCGGAGGCGAATAGCCATATTACGAAATGGAGCTATCTTTGGAGCGTTAAACTTTGGCTAAGGCTCCTTCAAGGTGGCTAGAGGTTGATTATGACCGTGAGGCCAGCGTCTGAGCTGCAAGATCAAAGGCACAAGCTAGGCGGCGCTTTTGCTTTTTATAACTCAGGAGTTTGAAAGTGTTATATATAGATCGACATACGCCTATAGGGGTTCCCTTGGAACTTTAAAGTCTTTCGATTTCTTTACAGGTTATTGTTCTGGCTACCATAACTTCTTAATTCCTCCCTCGCACTGAAATCAAGATAGACGCCTTCGCCGTCAGCTTCTTTAGCACCCGTTAAAGACCTCTTGGGAGCGAGAAATAGAAAGCTTCGTTGAACATTTACGTCTCCGTTTCTCCTTCTTTCTCATACTATTTTCACGTTCAAGTGCCCGTTCTTCAATCTTCCGTACTACGACCTCAATTGCTTTCCCCTTGGTTTTGAGCTTTAAAATAGGCGTCATGGTTTGCACCATTCCCGCGCTCCTTTTGCTCCTGTCTATCGGTGCGGAATGCGTCTGGGGAGATGGCCCCCCGCGACCTCGAAGTCGATTCAGAAGCGTCAGGCATACGGCCCTGAGAAAGCGCGCTGACACGGATCCTCCGGGCCATAACCCGTCCATGAATCCTCACGATCTGGGCATTGATGATCATGAATTCGACGCAGCTTTACAGCATTTAGGGGGTGGTTCGGGAATGTCCCCTTATCAGGCTCACGATCACGATGCCTACACGGGCAATCTGAGCTACGATGACGCAGCGTTCGACGCTGCCTTACGTGAGGCAGCGGGCCCGGCACCGTTCCCGAATCCTAATCCACACTCGCCACAGCAACCGCATGTTCCAGACGCTCATCCACTAGCGGGTCACAATGTGCACAACGCTTACGGACAGCTTCAAGCGCATGAGTACTATAGTGACCTCGATCAGTATCAGCCTCATCTTCAAGTCGCTCACCCGCAGGCCGTTCAGCCGCAAGCGCACCAGGCTTATGCTCATCCACTAGCGGGTCACGATGCGCACAACGCTTACAGACAGCTTCAAGCGCATAAGTACTATACTAATCTCGATCAGTATCACGAACTACAGGAGTACAATAACGATCATAATACTCACGGGCAACAGTTTGATCATTACGTGCCTCATGATCCGAATCATTCTCAAGTTTTAGCTTCCTACGATCCTAATCACGACCCTATCTGCGGGATCACCTTCAGAGCCAGGCTCAGTTCAACCAGCATGATTATGCTGTGCAGCCTCATCCACGGGTCGCTCACCCGCAGGCCGTTCAGCCGCAAGCGCACCAGGCTTATGGTCCAGCCGGTGCGGTGAATGTGGGTCCTCAGCACCCGGGGTACCACCGCTAAATCACTATCCGGACTCGGCTCATTTAGTCATCCACGGGTCTGGGCCGCAGGACCCGCAGCGGCAGCCGCACGAGCAGCAAGGGCATCATGATCCAGCTCAGTTGCAGATCTACTGCCAGCAAGGTCTCCTCCGCAACCACAGCAACAGCAGCAACAACACCCAGGACTTCAAGCTCACCTCCCCGCTCATCTGGATCCCACCAAGCTCATGCTCATGCTCAGCAACAGCACGGCGCGGCTCAGCCAGGCGGTGAACTCCAGTTATCTCATCCCCAGAAGGCTACTCCGCCACACGAGGGCCCTGTGCGAGTTCCGGCCATCCCCTGTGCTGGCTCGAAGATGCTAATCACGACCCGCTTGCATTGGCTTATTGCGAGCGATGTCTATGCGGATGGAGAAAAACCGCGGTTGGCGGCGGTATCATGGATTGTAAAGCAAGCCAACGGAATCTGCAAGATGGTCTCCTCGCTCACATACTTGGGAGCCTAGCGTGGTGGCAACAACAGGAGAAGAAGATACAGGAGGAGTACAAGCTCGTCGAGACCCCTAGTAGGTCGTCATGGGGCCAACCCCAAACGATCACTTGGTTTTGCAGGGGTTAGCTAAAGGTCCCGTAGAGTTAGTTGCAGCTGCGACCAAAAGCTGATCGATGCTGGACTGGCTCTGGAACATGCTGCCAAATTAGAGGGCGCGGCGCGGCAGGCTCGGGAGGCTCGAGCGGCATCGGCAGCTGGCGGTGAGCTAGAAGACGGTGTACAGTATCCCCCCAAATGTCAACCGGGAAATGCAAACCGTCATGAGCCCACAGCGATAAACTTTTGCCAGACTTGGTGCCGTTGCAGCGCCGTTGGAAATGTTACAGTTCCATCATTCGTTGTGAACCCAATACCTTGAAGCACATCCCGGAATGGAAAGAGACTCAAAAACGGTACAAGCAGCAAGTGATGAGCCTTCGGAAAACATATCCTGCCATCGGCGACGACCATGCCGCTGTAAGGGCTTTCTGCCAAGGCCTTGGAGCGGGTTCTGGGTGGTTGTTTGTAAGTGCCAGAAAAATCCTGACGGATTGGGACAAGGCGGAGGGGGCGCCGCACAGTCACAGGTTGCAGAAGAAAAAGGATCCCAGAGCAGTCACAAGCTAGCTGATTTGAACGCCAAGAAGAGGAACGGCCTTGACGTTGGGGCGGCCGCGGAGGGCCAGCGTGAGGCGAAGAGATTGAAGACCGTAGAGGTGGTCTACCCGGTGGGCGACCCAAGATTCGCGCTGACAAAGCCAATGTGCCGGAGCGGTTCCGAGAAAGCGAAGACCGAATGCCAAGACGGCTGCGACTGCGAAACGCAACGTTGCACCAATTCGAGAATTCTACAGAAGACGTTCAAGGTAGCCCGGGGCAGGAGACGGCCTTTTGCTTGGGGCCGCACGCTAATCCAAGAGGCGCCATAGTCGAATGCACCTGCGACTTCGGATTGTACGCGAAGTGGGGCAGGACGAGAGGCTTGCGGCAGCCGGAGCGAAACCACCCCCGCCGCAGCAACCGGCATCCCAGGAGGAGACGACGACACGAAAGGGAAAGGCAAGGCTACTGCGGCGACTAGTGGCAAGGGCAGTGACAAGGGAAGGGCAAGGGCAAAAGTAAATTGAATTAAAAAAAAAAAAAATTAAAAATATAGAAAAGTATCTATATTGAATTCTTTTTGATTTATAAGTTTTAATCGTTTAAGCATTAATAATTTATATGTATTTATGTTTGATTTCAAATTTTTTTTTTTTTTTTTGGTCTCATATCTCAAAAAAAAAAAATAATAATAATAAATAATAAATAAAATAACATAAAATAGAGGCTGGTAGCGAGACTACCCTGTAAGGTATTATTACTTAAAATATTAATAGGAAGATACTTAAATATACATGTACAAGATTATAATCGAAAGATTTTTTATTTTTTATTTTTTTTTTTTTCTTTATTTTTTTTTTTCAATGTTTTTATTGAAAATTAGGTGTTACAACGTATTTGTAATTTAATAACTTCTTATTCGCCTTCATTGTCGACAGCTCTTATTATCACCGGACCAGGAAATAAAGAGCTTTAAGTATCCTCCTCCCTAATCCTTTTATTTGAACACCTCAAGGCAGGAAAACTATCTCACAAATTGCAAACCGATCTTATAGATGTAGGTAGATGCGTGTTTGGTAAATTACGTAATCAAGATAGAAGAATGGAGAGGAAGGAGAAGCTAGGAAGGGAGAAGAAGTTTAAAGGCCTCTCTGCGTTCACTGGAAAGGCTTGCTGGCATCAACAGTACGATCCTTATGAAACTCGGCAATGTGCTTCAACTCCGGGCCTCGTACCTGGACCGCCCGTATATCCTCTCTCGAAAATCTCCCTATCCCCGAAAAACAACATGAGATGCTTCGGGCGGGTCGTGGCGACGTTAAGCCGCGCCTTGTTCGAGACGAAGCCCGGCTTACCGGTATCGTTGCACCTGGTCATGGACAACAGGAAGACTTCGGCGCTCCTCGCCCTGGTAGCCGTGCACGGTACTCACCACGCGGTTCCCCGCCTCGACCAACCCCTTCTCGACGATTGAGCTCTTATGGACTCTTGCTCCGCGATTGTCTGTACTCCTGGTAATGCAAAGTAGCACCAGAAGTCGCGGAGAAATTCTGTCAAGAGATGGCTCGTGCATACCCTGAGCATATCTTCGTTAAACAGGAAATCTAGGGCGTCCGGCAGCGCATCCAAGCTTCTCAATCCGGGAAAAAAGAGAGGATCATAGCAAACAGCGGTAAGCCTAGCTAAAATATCAAACTAGCGTATTGCGAAAGAGCTGAAGGGCTAATCTATAAATAGGATATGAGATAATGCTTAACAGGCTCCTTTACCACACACGGCCGCGTCTTGCAGGCTCCCGCTCCAGTGGAGGTCATTGCTTCGTCGAATACGCCTTGCGGTCATGCGGGACATGAAGGTTGATGAGTTCGTTGATCTTTATTTTATGGATAAATATCCTTGCAGGGGCCGCTGCAGGAGAAAATGCTGGGGGAGTGCATCTTGATAGAACTATTGCAGACCTCAGTCAGTCAAGGCGGCAACAATGCCATAGAAGGCGGTGGAGGAAGCGGTGAAACCGTGTCTTTCATGAGCATCGGACTCCTTACTCAATACTTGTAAGTCTAGGGTCCTCTTACAACTGGCCGACCGTCTCATAGAATCCGCTAATCCCGTGTATAGTCTCTCACAAGAGGGCCGTGTGGCACATGTTCTCGCCGATGAATCCTTCCCGAGCATTTCAGGTCACTCGTGGAGGCTCGCGCGGTAAGTCCTTCAGCAGGAGGACATGTACCCCATTAGCCGACAGATTCTCGCGGATTTTAATGCAAGATCTCGGAGGCATTCCTATAAACGCCCGCAACCCAAGGTAAAATCGAAGGATTGCGGCATGTTGAGGGAGTATCGGTTCGGAGGCGATACTCTCTGCCTTACTCGTATTCTTTGCAGATGCGAGAAGGAAGGCTGCAAGGCTGCAGCCTTCATGACAGACTTTCTCCCAATCGGCGATGACCTAGATATTATTTTGGGCTCAGGCCTCACCACAGGTGCTCCAAGAACAGCGGGGGTTCCATACAGCTGTAAAGCGACGATGCCGCGGACGGGATAGATCGGTAGGAGCAGTTCCCCAACATCTCAAATGTTTTTGGGCAAGCTGCAGCCAGGCAGCTGAAGATTCGCGGAGGGTTGGGCAGCATGCTCACTAAATACTCTGATGGGACGTTTCAGCTATATTGTCGATGGGAGGATTGTAGCGAGATCCTTCACACAAAGAGTGATTATCAAGACCACCTGGAAAAGCATGTGAAAAAGGCAACGGTGTTTCATGGGCGAGGTTTTGAGTGCAAGTTCGTGGATTGTACTTTCAGTGTGTCAAAGACCATCAAAATGGGAAAGAAAGAACGGCGTGGGCGGCCGATTATAATGCGCGGCAGCACAAGCTGAAGCACTCGAGCATCACCCATACCGATGCCTGAAATGCATGGCTTTGATGAAGGTCCGCCACTCTCCGAACAGGCATACGCGGCGAGACAACTGCCTGCCGGCTCCCGGATACGCCCAGCGCCTACTTGTATCAGTCTTTATCACTTGGGAATGGCCGGACTGCGGCATTGCTCAACCTAACAGGGAGGCCTACCACGAGCATCTCGGGGAGCACTACAAACAAGAGCCTACTTGCGGGAATAGCAAAAAATGTCGAATCTGTCAAATGGTGTACAGTTCGTGGCGAAGCCATGAGCCCAAGCATTCGAAATTCTCTCCCTGGCCTTGCAGCAGGTGTGGAAAGCGTTACACCACCAATAGTAAGTTGAAAAGACATGCCTGTACCAAGAAGAGCAAGGACAGTACGATCAGCGACTAGCAGTGCCGCCGTTATGTTCATATCCCTCTTTCTTTTCTGTAAGTTTTATTTACAATATTGTTGTCCGTTTTTATGTTACCTAACCGTGTAGACGCTGGAGCAGGTTGAAGCTTATGCTTCCAGGCAGGAATATAGTCCTCAGATATTCTAGCTGGGAGCAATTTTAGTTAACTTTTATACTTTTCTCTGTTAATTATAAGATATTAAAATAAATATTGAAAAAAAAAAAAAAAAAAAAACTTTGAAGGCACGTTGTTATAAAAGTCCGCCGGCTGGGGGTGGTTGGGAGGGTTTGGTAGGAAGATAAGAGGGGGGATCCTAGAAGCTTGGAAAGAATTTGCTGGCTGAGTCCCGAACGAGAGGAAACACTGAGGACCACGCTCTCTCTCTATTTTTTCTCTCTCTCCTTATATTTATTGCAGTCTCGTTCTTTGCATCGCATTTGCATTTGCAATATTTGCATTTAGATATATAGTGGAACCGATCGAATAATAGTCTAATAATGATGTTTTCACTTATCAGCTTTAAAATTTAATACACTGTATGCTGCTAGCAAGCCTCGTCGGTACTAAGTATTGCTAATTAACATGTACAATTTCGAGAACTAAACTAGCCCTTAACCATCGCGATATGTTACATCTTGAAAGTCTGCGGGAAAGAGGGTTGTTAGCTAGTCTGCTCCTCGATCGAAACGAATTTTACAGTAAAGTGATAGAAGACCTACAAGATCATACTTCCCGCCTTTCTCGATCGCCTTCTTGTATGAATCCCTCCCGCTGTACAGATCATGCCACGCCCACAGCCTGGGGTACGTCTCCTTGCTGATGTAACCCCGCTGCACGGCCTTGTCTACCCCCAGCTCGTCATGATATCGCTCAATCCCATCTTCTCCCCGCGAACCACTCCCTCCCGTCCAGCGCGTCCTCGAGCGGCTGGATGAACCTCGGGAGGTCCTTCTGGAAGTGCGACCGGACGGGCGCGTAGAACAGGTCCATGATCGGTCGGACGTACCACGGCGCAGCCGCGGGTATTACCTCGAACAAGCCGAGGAATTCTTCACGGATTGCAAAGGAGTTGTTGGTGAATTCCTGTATCCACTCGTCGCGCTCTCTGTCTTCGTCCGTTGTTGGTGTCCAGATGCCGTCGCCGTAGGTGTCGTGCAGCCATTTCAGGATGCTGGCGCAGATGTATGGTATGATATCTAATAATGTAGGATGGGATCGAACTTGTGGATTTGACTATAGAACTAACTAGACTAACTGAGGGAATACACGATGCTATATATAATGAACTGATGATACTACAATCTTGATATAATGTATGCAGTCTGCCTCGACGGCTCGCAGAGCCTTGTCGTCGTAATCTTCTTGATATCTCCAGCTGAAGTTCCTTGTTCCTCAGCTATACAAGCATCATCTCGATGCCTATAGATTGTCATGCCTCTTTGGCATGCCCAATAGCTAGCACCTCCCCTCATCGATGATGCTAGTAATCTTCATCCCATCTTCTCATGCCTATGGCCTTCATAGCGCTATCGTGAGATATCTTTGTGAGCGGTTTGGTGAGTACATCCGCGATGTTGTCCTCCGATCTTACATATCGAGGCTCGATGTTCCTTCTCGAACTAGTTCCCTCACAAAGTGATGTTGTACATCGATGTGCTTAGTTCTGCTATGGTGTTTAGGATCCTTCGTAATACTGATGGCGCTTTGATTGTCCATGTACATCTCGATGCTGTTAGGAGCCTCAAACTTGAAGCTCGCTGTATGTCCTTTAGTATCCGAAGTACCCAGAGAGCTTCCCGTGAAGCCTCCCCTGCAGCCATATATTCTGCCTCAGTACTGCTAGTAGCTACAGTACGTTGCTTCTTCGAACAGTATGAGATGGCTGTTCCGTTGAACGTCACTACATAGCCGGTAGTGGATCTGCGAGTGAGCTTGCATCCGGCCCAGTCGGCGTCTACGTGGATGCGCAGATCTAGCATCTCATCCTCTGTCTCACGGGCATGGTACGTAAGCGCACGATCGAGGGATCCTCCCTGATGTCGCAGTACTCTTCTTGCTGCCTTCTCGTGAGTTCGGTTTGCTTCGCTGACGTATTGCCCTAGCGTCGAGATAGCGAAGGCATCGGTTGGCCTAGTAAACAGAGTGTAGATCAAACTTCCTACCATCTGTCGATACTGTACTGCCGGTGTAGTGTCCTGATCCTCCGTTCGAGGGATGCCTCCCTTTCCATGGGAGTACTGATCCGGGAGCATCCTCGAGCCTAAATCTCTTGAGGAGCGATCGTATGTATGCGGACTGATGTAGTACTAGGCGACGTCGATTTCCAGACCTGGTCCGTTCTACCTGTATGCCTAAGAAACAGGCTACCGGCCCCATATCCTTCATCTTGAAGTGTGAACTGAGATCTCGCTTGAGCATCTCGACTTCATATTTGTTAGATCCAGCTATCAACAGATCATCGACGTAGATGATTATTATTAGCTGACGATCCTTACTGATGAACAAGCTATTGTCGAGCCGACAAACTTCGAACTTCAGTGATTTGAGAACTGAGGTAAGTTCTCCGTACCATTCTCGAGGTGACTGTTTAGGCCGTACAGAGTCTTTATTAACTGAACTAATCATCGATTCCGCTCCCTTCTGGAGGCCTAACGATGATTCTCTGCTTCAGTTTAGGTGCGAGGAAGGCCGTCATTACATCCATCTGCTCGCATTCGAGATCGAGCCAGGCTACTAATGCGAAGAATAGCCTTACTGTTGACATCTTAGCTACCGGTGCGTATGTCTCGTCGTAATCGATCCCTTGCTTCTGTGTAAAGCCTCGAGCAACTAGTCTCGACTTAAGCATCGTAATCCGACCGGTGGTATCGCGCTTATACTTGAACACCCATTTGCTGTCGACGATGTTGTCTTCCGGGAGGAGATCTCGAGAATCTATAGGTTTCCATACGTCTTGTTCTTTGATCGAGGACAGTTCTCGATCCATCGATGCACGCCATCCTTTGCAGTTCGCAGAGCTCATAGCCTCTTCGTAGGTAAGTGGCTCTAGTTCATCGATGTATGCCATTAATCCTTTATGGGCCTTCTCTCTAAGGCGCATAGCGTGGATCTTTACTGACGTATCCTGGCCTGTGGGGTATCTTCGTAGTTCGACTACTAGATCTCATCTTCGGCGATTCCGGGAATGCGCCTGTCATCTTTGGTTGATCGTCGTAGATCTGTCTCATAGTATCTACGTGACTTCCTCTGCGAGAGCGAGCATCCTCGGATCTCAGCTGTAGGCTAGCGTCATCGAGATCTTCGCTCTCATCCTCGTATCCAGCTAGGCTGCTCCAGCGTAATCGTCTCGTGGATATCTGATTGACGATCGGAAGTTGAGTTTTGATCGTAATCAGGCGCCGTCGTATCCTTTGCCGTTCTAAGGTGTTTCAACGTACTCGAGAGGATCTTCATCATCCTCTGCGAAGTCACGTACTTCGAAGGTCGATTCGATCGGGAATCTAACATCTCTGCGGATCATACTTTGCGGATAGTAGGATCCCAGACTCGGTAGATGTTGCAAGCCTCCAGGCCTACAAAGTGCATCTTCTTAGCAGTATTATCCGGCTTCTTCCGGAGTTTGCTATCGATGTGTACGTAACATGGTTCACCGAATGTCCTAAATTCGAGATGTCGGGAGTTCTGCCTTCCCATCTTCCCTGCGGTGTCGTCTGTTTGCCATCCTTCAGTGCCTCGAGCGGCCTTAATAGCGTGTAGTTGCGGATAGATTACAATAATTTACCGCCTCTGCCCATAGCTGCGGCGGCAATTCCGACGCGGCCAACATTGCCTTGATCTGTCGATAAGAATCTGATTGAGCTTCTCAGGTGCGCCATTCTGTTGAGATGCGTATGCAGCTGAGGTACGGACTGCGATCCCTACTTCGTTACAGCGTCTGTCGATCAAGGTATATTCTTTGCCTCCGTCGTGTTGTAGCTTAATGAGCTTGAGGTTCGACTGACGTTCAGCTGTCTTGAGAGTACTATTAAAGCACGAGAGCATCGTCTCTGCCTTTTTATCTTTTACAAAGTGGATCCAGGACTTCCGACTATTCCCTTCGAGGAAGGTGATAAACCCTATGCAATCTCCGAGGCTCTTTACATGCGCCCATTGGCAGAAATCTGAGAAGATTATCTCCATTGGCTTGTACTTGCCTAATTGAGGTTTCTCGCGGTTTGGTGTTGCCTTCGATTTGGTAAGTCCGCAGGCCTCGCAGTTGACATGGCCCTGTGGATCTCTACCGTCTTTAGTGATGCCGGTGACGCTTCCATGCTTGATCATTCGCTTAATATGATCCTCACCGACATGTCCGAGCCGTTCATGCACTTCTTGCATGGTGGCGAGAGCTGAACTCTTCCTTGCAGATATTACGATCTCACCTGAGATCTCCCATAATCCCATTTTACGGTGGCTTCAATTCTCAGCCCCGGTCTGGTTATCGTACATCTGCCTTGTCGGATCGTCATTGTGCATCCTGCCTCATCTGCGCGAGAGATCGAGAACAGGCTATGCTTCATCTTTGGAGCGTATAGCGTATTCTTAAGTTCGATAAGACTACCGCCGTGCTCCCTGCTGAGCCTTACAAATACTGAGCCAGTGCCGATGGCCTGTAGTACTTCTCCATCACCGATCGTGATGTTCTGTGGCTTCGAGAGGGGTTTATAGGTAGAGAATGCTTCTCTCACCATCGTTATATGAGAAGATGCGCCTGAGTCGAGAACCACCGGATCGTTCTCTGAGAGCCGGTATCTCGCACTGAGGTTCGTGCCATGAGGCCTGATGCCCCGTTATCACCGCCATCCTTCTCATCCTTTATGCGCTTCCTACAGTCGGCCCTCTTGTGTCCGACCTTATCGCAGTAGTGGCATTTGCCCTCGAACTTACGAACCTTCTTGTCGTTCCTTTGGTTTTGCCTCGGCCATTCCTTCCGAACAGCGCCTTATTATCCTCGGAGCTAACGTCTCCGGTATGTCGTATTCTGCGCTTTGCCTCTTCGACGAGCAGCGCCTTCTCGAGCATGTCGAGGGTCGGTTCCTTTGCCATCAAATCCGTCATCTGCTGAAAGTTCGTGATGAACGTCTCCCAGTCGCTACTGAGGTTACTACAGACGAGATCAACAGCCTCTGCCATGGCTATATTGTCCTTCGAGCCCATGCCTAGCTCCGTCTTCTCCGCCGTCTCCGCCTCGGTGTTCTCCGTTGAGATCGAGCCTGACATCTCATTGTACGTTCTGATGAGATCTCGATGCTTCTGTATAAATCCTCGAATATCGACTTCATTCTCAAGTCGAATCTGCCTCAGTTGTTTCCTGATGTGAGGCTTACTGATGGCGGCAACAGCGATGTACGCCGAACTTAAGGCATCCCATGCCTTATTCGCGCTGCTGTTGGTGGATCGTAGATAAGCACGTCGAGTCTCTGCCTCGCAGTGAGCTTCAATGATGGTGTACGCCTTCAAGTCATTGTCTTGATCATTAGTACTTGGCTCTGCGTCGGCTGCCGTAGCCTTGAGCGGTTTACTAGTGACATCCCAGACTTTGTTGTACTTGAGGAACGTAATCATGTGTGTACTCCAATCGAGGTAGTTCGTGAGATCAGCCTTTAGCTTTGCCTCGTTGAACTTCAGTGAGAGAGACATCGTGAGATATGTCGTTTGGGGAGATTGAGAAGTGAGTCAGTTTATTAAGATATGTTGCTAACCGGGCTCATAACCTGCTGGCGCAGATGTATGGTATGATATCTAATAATGTAGGATGGGATCGAACTTGTGGATTTGACTATAGAACTAACTAGACTAACTGAGGGAATACACGATGCTATATATAATGAACTGATGATACTACAATCTTGATATAATGTATGCAGTCTGCCTCGACGGCTCGCAGAGCCTTGTCGTCGTAATCTTCTTGATATCTCCAGCTGAAGTTCCTTGTTCCTCAGCTATACAAGCATCATCTCGATGCCTATAGACTTGTCATGCCTCTTTGGCATGCCCAATAGCTAGCACAGGATGAGGCGGGATTCGGACCTTTGGACGACCTTGCCGTCGGGGTACTCGACTGTGAGGACTGGGGAGGAGCCGATGCCGTTGACTTTGCGGATGGCGGGTCCGCGGAGCCTCTGAAGCGCTGGTAGATTTTGAGGTCGTAGGTCAGCTTGCCGAGGGATGAGAGCTCCTCGAGCGCCCAAAGGGTTCGGAGCGATTGCGAGGACTCCAGGTGTGGAGCGTCAGTTTGATTTGCGAACGATCTGTCATCTTAACGGCGGCAGAGGTCGTTTAAATTTGCTGTGAAGGGTTGGTTGTTTGGGGGAATTGGGCTGGGAGAAAGAAGGTTTTAAAATTAGTGGTTAGTGGGGCTATTCGTGAGAGGTTGTTTGGCAGGCCAATGAAGGCCAAAAGCGGCTAAAATAATCATTTGAAATTAACAAGCAAAAAGGTCAGCAAGGACAACATCAATAAATTTAAACGTTCCGGACTTCCGCGACGATCATGAAATTGTTAATTTGTTATACCCATTTTCCTCAGGCCCGCACGGGAAACTATCCTTTTTCGGATCATAAAGCATGATTTGTCTTGAAGATCCTAAATCTCGCAATGGCTTTATGTAATGACGAAGGTCCTGCTTCTATCTTGTATGGTTATGATGATAAACGTTTCATCAGCTCAAACGGTGAAGTGCTTAAACGCGAGGTTCAATCAAAATTTAAAACCTCAGTACGGAAAATCGCGACAAAAACACTACGAACGGAACCATAATACACGGCTATTTGGAGCGAGGAAAGATTACGAAATTAACAACTAGAAAGAGCTATTTACAAGATACATGAGTTTTTTACACCAGACAGCCCGCGACGTTGTCCACACTAGTTACGCAGAGCATGGACGGCGCGTCCGCGTAAGGATAATACCTTCCGGCAGCGACACCCGGAGGTAAAGCGGGGTTTGCATTCGCAGGACAGTAACTGTCGCGGTTGATGATGAGCTGGAACGCGTCATTCAGGTTCAAGCAGACGCTGTAAAGCGGGGATTGTTGTCAGTCAAAACGCTCTTTGAGATTTGGTCGGAGAGAACCGGGATACAGGAATACTTACGATCCTTTGAAGCCGCCGTGCTCTTCGTCTTTAGTAGACAACACCAGCGCGCAGCCGCCGTTCGTACCCAAGACGCACCACCTGTAGCCTTTTCCTTCGCCTTTTTCCCAGCCGGACTTGACGCAGACGGCGTCGGGGGTGTTGACGCAGGCTTTGCCCTGGGGCTTTATGGGATGTTTTGGCAGTAGGTCTGGTGGATCCTGTTCTTGCGCTCGCAGTCGTTCAACCAGCCGTCGTCGCCACTAATGCCCCCTCCTGAGCTACTCGGCGGTGGAATGCCGTTGCCGCCACAGGATTTTGAGGCTTGGATGATGAAACGGATGTTTAATGCGCGGCCGCCGGTGGAGGGAGTTACGGATCCGGATAGTGTGATCTCGTCTGAAAAAAAAAAAAAAAAAAAAAAAAAAAAAAAGGGGTGGGGAAGAGGTTAGTCGATGGTGATAAGAACAAGATGTGAGGAGATGTATTGAAAGGATTGGACTTACAAGGAAGAGGCCTTGTCGGTACATCGAAGGTAATAAAGTTACCGGAAGCGGAAGAGCCAGCAGCCGGGGTTGAGGCGCCTTGCTCTTTATTCTGCGTGCTCCACGAATTGACGCCGTCGGCGTACGCCTGGATAGTGGCGCCGTCCATGGATATGCGGTTTGCGGGACCAATGTCCATAAAATTGAAGATGTCGACGGAAAAGCTGTTCGCGTTCGGTGCGAGCTGGACGGATTTCGTTTTGAAGGGAGACGATGTTACCTTGCCAACCTTCGCATTTCCCACCGGTCTGGTCTGGAGCCGGTTGAGCCCACGGCGGCTGGTCTGAGGTTGTCGGCCACCCGTTGTTCCGCCTCCGCCGCCGTTGGTCATGGCCTGGTCGAGCCAGCAGAAGCCAAAGTCTTCTTCGTCGTCGTCATCATCATCTTCGTCCTCATCCTCTGGAGGAGGAGCGCCGACTGGAATGGGGTCACCAGGTGCTACAACAATGGGTGGGAGAATCGGCGGCCATTCGGCGGCGCTGCAGAATACCACACACTGAGGAAGGAAGCCCGGGGGATGGGAAGGGGAATAGGTGGAGGAAGAATCGGTGGAACACCGGCACCACCTGGTCCAACGACAGCGTTCGGATCCGGCGCGACGGGCGGGACTACGACTACAGGGGTTGGACGATGACGGGGGTTACTGTCGTTCTTTGATTTTGTCCGATAGTGATTGGCTGCACGCTGATGCCAGGAGATGTAATAGGCGGCGGCGTCACGACGTCGGCTTACCATTGATAACCGTGGTAAACGGCGGAGGATCGATCGGCGGGATCGGCGTAGGAGGCGGAAGCAGCGTGCACGGAGGTGGCAGTATACCGTCGGGTGCGGTACTCGCCAAATCCAATCCGGCAAGGGGATGATGCTGCTCGGGGAGTCAAGGTTACCCGCGAGGTTATTGCCGTCCAGCCCACGATAGTGGCGAGGAAACCGTCCATGTTTTTCAAAGCTTGGATGTCCCATTTCCCGGAAGCCTGGATCATGGAGTAGACGCCCTTCGTGTACAAGTTCGCCATGAATATGCCCGTGCTCCGGATCGCGCGGACGAGGCGCTCCTGGCAGAATTCGTTCTGCAGGCAGATTTGGGAGTAGCTCTGGAACCAGCTGTAGAAGCCCGCGCCGTAGACTGTGATCGCGCTGGACTTTATTATCTCGAGGGCCCAGGCGTACGCGCAGGTATTGCTGTTGATGTTGCAGTAGGAGAAGGTTGGGTCGGAGGGGAAGACGGTAGGTGCGAGAGCTCCGGAGAACGGAGCGGGCGCTTTAGGGTTCGGTTGGAAATAAGGTGTTTCCGTTTGGAGTGTTGCGGCGAAGATGTTTTTGGTGTTGTAGAATTGGTATTGGTAGAGGACGCAGTGCTCCGATGCGGTACCCACAGCCATGTTGGGCCGTTGGCGGACTCGAGGAGGAAGCAGCGGGCGGCGTAGACGTCCACTTGGCTTTGGGAGGGGATGTCGAGATCCTACACAGTTGATAGGAAGGTTAGTCGATATCTTGGGCCAAAAGCGGGGTTCAAGAAGGCGGGTAATCTTACGTGATCGGCGACCCAAATCCAAACGTTCTCTAGGTAAGCACTGGATGATGGGGTCATGTGGAGGAGAGCGGTTGCGGCAATACAATTCTCGTTCACCCGGCCCGATAGGCTCGGGCAGCTGCCGTAGTCGAGATGTGAGCCTGCCGCTCCACCGACTCTAAAATGAGCATCCCACATTGCTGCACTTCCCTGTGAGCTCTGCGCAATGTTCCACTCCATGAGGATAGCTCCGGCGGTGGCGCCCTGGACTAGACTCATAGTTAGTGGATGTTACGAGAGAAAAGTTCGCTGGGGTTTTGGAATACTTACCAGTGAATAGCATGTCGGAAATTTCCATAACGCCGGTATCTCCTTTGTGTCCTACGCGGATCATGACGGCTGGGTCCGTGATATCCTCGAAATATTCGCCGGCGCCCATGATCTGCGACCAAGATTCACCTACGATGCGCGATCCTTTGGGGAAGAGAACGGTGCTGCGGACCATGTACGTTCCGTGGGGAAGTACGCAATCTTTCCAGAAGATGCGGCAGAGGCGAGAATGCTGTTAAGGGCTGCAGCGTCATCGGTGACGCCGTCTCCCTTAGCGCCAGCAGCTCGGACGTCGATGAAGTCGCTCCAAGGGACGTTTTCGTATTGCGGCTTGTTACGCGCGAACCAACCCGTCGAGTCTCGAAGGGATGCAGGTGCACCCGAATTGGGAGCAGGGCTGAAAGCTCCGTTCAAGAACGTTTCACCCTGGCCCGAGTCGGTTGCGGTGAAGAAGTTTCCGGTGCCCCAGCTGCCGATGAGGATGTCTCCTCCAGCAAGCACGTAGGACCACCCGGATGACCCACGGCGATGGGGACGTTATTGAGCTTGATATTCTCGAGAACGATGTTGGTCGTTCCGGCGGTTAAAACACCGATGGGGACGTTCGTCATCACGGAGTCAAGAACGGCGATAGCGGAAACACCCTGACGTGCTCTGCGGTGGCGCTAGTAGCTGCAACGACGTTGATACCGATCCAGCACTGCCAGATGTTGAGACCCTTCCAGGTCCACCCCAGTCCCATATCATTTCAATGGCAGTCGTGCAAAGCGAGAACGTGAGGTCCCTGGAGGTGAACTGCTGGGATCCGCAGCGCATGCCGATGGCTCCACCGAGGAAGTAGAGATCTCCGAGGTATCCGCCGGAGCCGTTTTCCATGAAGATGCCGATATGAGTAGTGCCCGGAGCCTGGCTCATCTCGAAGCGCAGGTTTTGGAGACTCGTCGCCTGCGCGACCTGCCAGTGGATACCGGTCGGCGCGAAGCCGTCGGACGTGGTTGTGCCGCATGCCGTCAAATCGATGACGAAGTTCCGGATTTGACGGTAGAAGTTGCTTTGTGGAACGTACCATTCGGCGCCTGTGGCATCCAGAGATTAGTAGTTTCCTTGAGAAACGTATAGCATGAGGGGCTCCTACCTGAAGCGCCAGGGATGTAAACATTCGAATCGATTACCGCGATGCCTGAAAACGAGGCAGCCGCTTTGAGGGTTGGCCGTGCGAGCGCATTTCCCACGAATTGAGTGTGGTAGTATTGGATCAAAGGTTTCGAAACTAGGTATGTGCCGGTCGGGAAGTAGATTACTGCTGGAGTAGTGCTGGAGCTGCCGCAAGCCTGACCGCACCTGTTCCCATCCGTGATTGCTTTGTTTATGGCCTCGGTGTCGTCGTGTTGACCGTCACCTACAAGCGCAGATCTTGAATGTTAGCGAAATCAAGCGCTAGTGAATCCATCGCTCGCGGAAGTTTGTTTCCTAGTTTTTTTGTCTTACCAACAGCGCCGTAGTCCTTCACGTTTCGAAAGACGTGGTAGCCTTGCTTTCCAAAGGCCGGATATCCGTGGCTCGCCGATTCGTACCAGTATGAGCCAGATTGTCTTTCGTGCAACGAGATCTTCTTAACGAAGTCATCGGTCAGCACATCATCATGATTCTCCAATGGTGATGGCGTTGCGCCGGTGCCGTTGCTGCTAGTGGACTTTTGACATTGGCTCTCGTCGTGGGTAGAAGCAGCTCTGGAGAAAAGTGTTTTGCTCCAGGTATGGAAATCGCGCTCGAGAATTTCAGAGGGAATGCTTGAACATGGGAAAGGAGGGGATTTAGGAAGAAGAGAAGAAAGAGCGTGTTGAGAAGTAAGGAATGAGATGATCGTGAACGCCGGATCCCCATCTTCGTAGGCGTCCGCATCTTGGTGCAGATGAGATTCTGATTGCGCAAAGGACTGTGAAAAACAAACGAATCACAAAGGAGGATTGAAGTCTATTTGAGACTATCTTCCCAGAGAATATCTCGAGGTCCTAAAGAACCCTCTGGTTGGCCAACTCGAAGGATGAGGATTAGGACTCTTAACAAAGGGAAGCCACTGGTCTCAAGTAACCTTTTTTCTTTCTTCCCACAGAGACACGGAGAGAAAGCTTGAAGTCCTCGGCAGTGGTTCACCAGCAAGTCCCTGAGAAGGCAACTTTGATCTCGTCACTCTTATCTTAATACTGTAACGGATTACGGATGGCTTTTCATTTTTCTCTACACCTAGGGCAATACAAAACATTCCTGTCTACATCACATTAAAAGTCGCCTTTCTATCTCTTGTCTTTTTCTTATGCCGCGTGTATGATGATTTTACTTGTACAACGCAAGGGGGAAAAGGTTAGAACTTCCTGAGAGCCGAACTCCGTCGATCTCACTTAAAATACGACCTGGTCCCTAGTCTTTTGTCAGAATACCCATGAAAGTATTGGTACATCTGTTCCAAAGGACTAGAATCGTGGGCTGAGTTGCTGTTCTCGGCTCGTAATCCTTACCGGGAGGGATGAGATGAGTTGCAGATTACTCTCTAATCTTAAAATTAAAAGTAAGATGGCATAGCATGGTTCCGTGAACGGTGAACGCGCGTAGGCATAGCCCAGCGCGATTTTACTATTAGGCGAGTAATCGCTGGGCAAATTGCCTGCATCTGGAAAGAGGAAGTCTCCCGAAAGATATAGGAAACACTAACTGATATAACCCATTCCCGAATACAGAAAGACACACGAACGAGGGGAAGCTTTTCCGTTTCACCTCAAATTGCCAACCACTGTCAATGGGACGAATGTCTCTCCTCACAATCGTGTCGGGCATTAGAGCTCTACTCCGATTGAGAATCGATCTTCCGACAGAGGTTGAGAGGTTCTGCCAAGCGAGAGGGTCTGTGCCACGACATGGGACGGAACTTCCGGCCAAAATATCAGAAACGGCAAGAAAATTAATGAGTATATTAGGTGGGAGTAAGGATATAATGGATATAAGATATCCCAGTGGCAGGTGATATAGAAGTTGGTGGGCCCAAACCGAAAGCTTTCCCTGAAGGATTAATCTCGGCTTCTTTCGAAGTCGGACCCAAGTGTGTAAGCCTGCGCTCGTGAGGTCTGAATGCGAAGTTTCAAGACCCGGAGACATCGTGAGATTTTCAGGAACGACAACCATGCTGGTCAAGGACTTTGAGGATCCCTGAGATACTTGGGTTGGGACAAAGGGAAAGCGCTTTTGTTATCTTACAAGGGTTCAACTCACCAATTGCTCATGTAAGCTCAAGGTCTCTAGCTGCCTAAATCATGTACTACTCGATGCGCCTCTTCAGTACAGACGTCGGAATCCAGGACCCTGTTACTTGCCATGCTCCGTTTCCATGAGGCTTCGAATGTCGTTGCTGGTTGGTTGGCCTGAAGACTTCCTGTCATAGAGAATTGTCTAAAAAACTCAGGTTTCTCCAAAAGTCCTGAAGTTTTCCTGCACCAAATATCTAGTCACTATCAAAACTTAACCCATTGAGCAGCCGCTCTGATCGTTTCTCAGTTTACACAGCGCGATGAAGCTTCAGTTCGCTCTCGTTACGCTTTTGCACTTGCCTTAACTTTGGACAATATGTGCAGACAGTTGAGCCTACCGTCGTCGGCGTGGCCACGATAACGTCAGTATGGAAACCGGAAGGACCAGCAAGTCCCACTTTCTACTTCGCCAAATACACCGTCCCTGCCGCACAGCCAACCTTAGTATGGAATTGCGCCAGTATGCCAGCTATCTGCAGAAATGTCGGCAACTGGATTGCGGCGAACAGACCGAATGCCTTTGCGGGCGGGGCTCCCTGTCCTTGCACTACGATGCCACGAAAGAAAAGAAGTGGCTGAACGGGAGAAGAGGCCATTCTTGCGAATCGGCTGCCTGGAGACAAACGACATGTCCCATGAATAACCAGCCTGCCATAGTCCATAGGGAGAATACGCCGTTGCACAACACGGCATTACAACAAGCCAACCCTGGATTTACGGTTCCCGTAAGAACAAACGAGATCGCGGGTTATACCTACCTAGACAACGGCCAGACGCTTTTCAATCGCAGTGCCCTGCTTTACACGTGCGATGAATTTCCTCCCGCGTCCACCATCGAGGGCGGTGACGGGAACGCAAATGTCGGGGTTAGAACCTCTGCAAATATTATCTGCGCGCCTCAGTCGTGGACGTGCTCCTAGGAAAGCTCAAGGTCCCAAATTCTGTGACCGATGAGAGCGAGCAGGATTGGCAAGCAAGGTCCATCAACAAGCTCATTGCCGCTCTACGGAGAGCCTATGGCACGCGAGTCGTGAAGGATCGAAGACATCCTACAAGATGCCTACGGGTGTCGTCATGAGATACAGTTTACGACGACCATGGGCGCGCAGGCCACTGATCAAAGGGCTTGGGTCGTACTCGGGGGAAATACGGATTTCGTCAAAGATGGAACGCCGAGAGCGATGAAGAAGAGATCTGTCGTGGAGACCGGCGCCCCAAAGATTCATCGCGAAGATCAGGAGGCACTAGTTTCCCGAGGGAAGGGGCCGATTTTGGAGCAATCGAGGAGATTGTACCCAGGCAGGTTCCCGTCGCAACAGAAAACAAGCAATGCCGCCGTGATGACTCCCGCGCCAGAACTTGGACCCATCCTTGCTAAGGATGATCCTTGAAGGGAACTAGCTCGGGAATGAGCGAAGCCTCGTCGAAACAAGTCTACAACCCTAACGCGATCGGAGGAGGCACGGAGTACTCAATCGAACAATCTCTTAGCTCGCCCGAATTGGGCAACCTCCGCTGCCAGACATTGAGACCACTTCCAGCGTAGCGGTTCTGATAGAGGATATGATGAAAGCCCATCACGCGTCGGAGCAGGAAATCGAGGAAGTCGTCGAAGCAGTCCGGGACGCGGAGGCACGTAATGCTTATGTTGACGCGAGCGAAATTATTCGCATGCTAAAAGGCTTGGTGTAAGATCGGGTAGCCAGTGCAAATTTCAAATCTTTGTACATTATTTTGTTGATTTTAAACTCAGAGATGTATATTGTATTATAGACATATTTTACTTTCTTTAAAGCTTTGAATCGTTGAATCCTGCAACAATCAGTAAACAGTTTATCTATCTGAATTCCTCGAACTAGGTATTTTGAACCTCTGAGATAACAAGCTGTACTCGGAACGCTGTTAGTTTTTCAACTCGAACAAAAGCAAAAATCCGAGTCACATTAAGTTCCAAGACTGCTTCATTTGGCTATTTACACGTGTCCCTGAGACTGGAAATATAAATAGCTCAGTGCGCTTCGAGCAAAAGTGTGCTCGATTTTATGTTTGAGTAGATACTCATCGTCTCTTCCGAAAACTTGACAAAAGCCAACCTTTCAAGTTTCGCTTCAGCTCCACGAATAGAAAACCGACATCGAAATGTATCTAGAACACTGGAAAGCATTGTATATATCTAGGGGTGGGCTCGGAAGGCGCGCAAGATTGGTCTAGAGTCTCGGATACCAGATGCTTCCGACCCTGAAGCGCCAACTTGCCTCGAGCGTGGATCCAACAGATGGCTTGGGCAATGTGATCGCGTTTTGGATATCCTCATAGTTATGTTCACCTTTCAGTAGCGCTGCGCGGTCCGCAGTTACAAACTGGTGACACGCATAGCCGTTGATCCTTACGCGAATTCTTCGCTGATCACAACGGTCCGTCGCGGACGGAACTGGAGTTTGGCCTGCACTACTGATATACATGATCAAGCACAATATTGAGATCCCGCAGTCATGGGGTTTGCAAAGTGTCGGAGATGCGGACGCCTTACTGCAGAGCCTAGATATCGCATCATTAAACGTAAATAAGTGCGCGATATCACGGTGTACGATTACTCGGAGTTTCTGGCGGTTTCTGAGGAGGGCACGAAAGCCGTCCACGACATTCATATTTGGCGTAAACTCGACGCGACTACCGACAAACCAGGTCAGCATTGCTACTGCGCGCTAGCTCTGGCATTTACCGAGAAACAGGAAGATCAAGCGGAAGCATTTCAAGCGGCAAGAGAAGTGGGCGTCAATCGACAGGAGTAACAATACAAAGATCGCACCAGGTTTATCTCCTATGTTCCGCGCCGACCTGGCGTTGAGGTTGAAAAGAGAAGATGAAGCGGTGGAGATTCTCGGCCGCGCATTGGAGAAGTCAATGGTGATGGCTTGGAAAAGCTTTGGCATTTGGAAAGCTTGATTTCGCACACCGTCCTGCTTCGACTGATGTGTTTCGATTCAACGCCCTCAAAACACACGAATCACTGCGAAAGATTCTACCATTCCTGCCTAATGAGGAGGATTTCATCTCAGCCGTGTGGAGACTATCGAAGGGCCTGGATAGCCGTCTTTTGGTGGTGAGGCTGGTACAGAGAAGCCGAAAGCAAAATCCTGGAATGGGTTGCTTAAAGACCTAGCTGGTATCGCTCTGAAACCAGCAAACAGGAGTTTCAAGATATCGGGGTTGAAGAAGTGCCCAAGTGTTACGTCATGGCTGTAGGCGCGAAGAGTTGGAGCAATTTAGGATATGTGATCTTTCTATTCCGTCGGACATGAAAGAGTTTTTCCATGCAAGTAACGGGTACGTAATTGACGCTATCCTGTAACCGTTTCTCAGCAACAGAATTAACAATTATTGGCACAATACAGGTTTCGAGGAACATCTAGTTTGCGAGCTATGGAATCGGTCCTCTCGAGTTCTTCCGCCAATTCGAGGGCAGCCCTCACGTGAGATTGTTTGAAGAAGCGATCGAAAACGAGGAAGAGCTCGAACTTGAGCAAATAGAGGGCATCATCGAAATGCTGCCCTACGGTCAACGGGAAGGACTGAGGATGGACCATACGAAGAGTCGGCCATCAAAAATCTGATCGTTTTCCATGTAACGTGTCGGGATGCTGGTGGGATACTACCACTAAAGATCACGCTCAGGTAGCACTAAAGGAAAACGAAAAACTATCGGTACATTCAGTTCGACGATGCTAGGGGAGATAAGCGTCTGGCGGGACTTAGAGCATATATTGAAGAGTTATTATAGAGCCGTAGTGCCGTGGCGATCTCGTACAAGTTCTTAACGTCCAATTGTCTCATGATTTTCACTACGCTTCCCTTATCCTAGTAGATCCGACAAACCTATTTAACCAGAAGTATAGAGCTCTAGGGATCAAATTAAATATTATAACTGATTGCGGTATATTTTTGTCTCGTATCCAGCATCCTACTCCTTGTTTACTAGTTGAGAGGTGGGTACGAGACAGGTATATTCATTGCTATAAGCTTTCTACATCGCTGAAATGGCAAGAATCCAGTGATCACAAAGAGACATATTGATTTCAATTGTTTAGAAAGTTTTCTCATACCCGACTCTCGACTTCTCCCTTATTTACTAGTAGAGGCAATTCTCGACTCATGATTGAAAAAATACTCAAGGTTAGATATCTTTAGGCGCAGTAAACACTCATGGTGACATCGTTCCAGTGAATGTCCTGAGATCAGCATAACCTGGGTTGCCGATATCGTAATACGCCGCAGAGCCGAAGGCGATGCATCCAGGACACTACACGTGCAGCGAAAAATGTTAGTCAGACAGTCGAAAGTTTCAAGGTTAGGAAGTGGAACTTACCTGAAAAGTCTGCAGCTGCGACCGGGGTCAGCTCCGAAGGCGGAATCTTGTGCGACCTGAAGGTTGCGGTTGTTAATATACTAGAAGGCTCGAGCTAGAAATTAAGTTCCGACACGACTTTGAGTCTTACCGTTGCCGTCGAGGTTCAGGCATTCTCCGGCGGGCATATGCAGCAGTCTCCCTTGAAACCACATCGGTACAAGCGTAGCCCTAGTAGAAACATGACATCTAGTGAGACAATTCTAGATCTTAAATGAGAGAAAGTCTTCAGCAAAAGCTAGCAACTTACGCCATTAGGTCCTTTGCCTCCAGCAGGGACGGCCAAAGCAGAGGGAAGCGGCAAGAGCCAGGACAGTAGGGAAGTGAGAGCGAACATCTTGAGATTTGGGATGATGGAAATTGCCGAAAGTGGGGTGCACTTGGCGCAGAAGGAAGTGTGAAACGGTTTGCTTTATTGTTCTGACTGTCTATAAACTAAATTATCCACAGTTCTAAAGGCGAGCTATTTATCATAAGAGCCACATAGGCCAGCGCCGATATCTCATGATGAATTCGTTTGATGAACGTTTTAATATAATCACTCAAGCGGTAGTACCTGGCTTGCAACATACCCGTGGAGAATCAATAAGAGATTCAGCACTTCGATGAAGTGGCAAGCTTAGTTGGTCTAAGGAACAAAACGGCAGGAAACCCAGAAGTTGTCATGGCTTCCGCGAGAACGGGATTAGTATATTGTATACACCGCCCCAGCCTTGAGCAACTGTCTATGATTAAGAGCTCAAGCGAGGTTAGTTACTTTGTGCGTGTCCCGTCGAGGTATAGATGAACGGAGTCAAATATCGTCGGCCTCTCCCTATACAAGGGTCGAGTGATTTTAATAATGGCGAGAGCTCTCGATATGTGCTACTGAACGCCTCGGAGAGTCCTTGCTACCTTCCCCCTGGGAGTGCCGAGCCGTCTTGGAGATATAAAAAAACGTGAACGTGAACGTGACATCATGTCTGGATGGAATTCCCTACCACCGACTAGTACCTAGACCTGGTAATCTTGGAAGGTGACAAGTATGGTAAGCGAGACAAAAGCAGGTACAGGTATATAAAGAGCAGGGAGCCATTCTCGCTGCAAGATCGGAATATCACCATCCTTGAAAGGCGTTTGTTGATTGATTTTGCTGATTCGGATAGTACGTACGGGTTGTATACTAGTGGCGTATTATCCAGATTTAATCTCCCCCGGCAAAGCCGGCAATCCTAGAAGGCCTTTTTTCCGCTTACATTAAAACGTTCCGTCGGGCCTCATTCCAGAATAAGCAATGGACTGAACTGACAGAACTTCGATGTACCGGTCAAAAGAATTGGTTCTCGCTTGGCAATTGCTCCAAACCCTGTCCCTGGAGCATTTGTAAGCCTTCCATTAATTTTATTCCGAGATTCCTCACCTTCGGATGTGTCGAGACACCGGGTCACGATCTTTAGGGCCTCCGCGGCCGTAGACAATTGCACAGGACAGCAATAAAGTGCAATTGACAGAATAATCTTTGTTATGTAAAAACATAATAATAATATCGAAATCATCCTCCCCTAAAAAAAAAAAAAAAAAAAAAAAAAAAAAACACCCCTATTGTCGTTAAACAAATAAGCTAGTTCCAAACATGCAATTCCTAACCTTCTTCACTCTCGCCTTGTCACTTAGGCTGCAGGCTAATGCGGCGAAGACTGCGCGATATCCCGGGTGTAGGTTCATCTCGCTGGCGTTATATTTTTTACTCCATGGCCACGGCGACGCTAATCTTTCGCGATTTCTAATGCAGGGCCCCATTCATCTCTAGATTCTCAAGGCACCGTAAACAAAGACCCCAGGTCAAACAATTCTGCGAAGTCAGTGAAGCCAGGCAGAGGACATGTCAGTGCTGCTGCGCTGAAGAAGTTCGTATTTACACATCCGACCATACCTACGAGAGGAACGAGACGAGGAGCTAACCGAAATGTGTTTTATAGCCTTATAAGCCCTGTTTGGCACAGCGCTAAGCAACCACCGCAACGGCACGACGTCTGTTGACTGGATCCAATCCCAAGCCGATCACTCACCGTCCCCACTTATCCCGCAGATACCGGTCTGACAAGAACACCCTTGAGAATACAGCGTTGGCTTCCATTTTGTAACATAGTGTTAAACTCAAATGACGATATTCTATATAGACAGTAAAGCTTAGTGATCTTTGATAAGAGTGATGCGCTATACATGTGAACGATTGGAGCTGAGATGAGTTGGATTCGAAATACATTAACGAACGTTCTAGACAAAACATTTTTCTATAATGTTAAGGGGATAGAGTTTCATCGGGCACCAGTACTTCGGCAGTTGTGAGGATCCTGCAAGCCTCGTGGGACTTGGGCGATCCCTCAGTCAATCAGATTCTCAAAACACTTGCTAGGCATCGCTTAATTGAGTATCTCACCTTAAAAGGGAGACCGATCCAGAAAGAAAACAGGAAAGGATCCTAAATCCCTATCTGACAGAGAGACATTTCCCTCATTTCTTATCTCGTGGAAGGATGTAGCATGGATCCCGGCCAGGATATGGCAAATTGGACTTACACGGATCAATTACTCTTCAATGTGAGTTTCCTGGCTTCACCGTCGCAAGTAGGATTCTGATCTTTCTCCATCTCAGCAGATATACAGCATGATATTGGTGGAGATTTGTTCTTGGAGCTCGCGGCGCGCTTGTATATCCGAGTCGACGTTCGCGGAAAGTCTGTTCTCGCGGGTCTCCTGGCGTGGTCGGACGTGTTCTTGACTCTCGCCTGGGAGGTTTCCTTGTTTCTCTTCAATTTTGATATTCGTCGGGCTTTCCTCAACTACGGATACGTCTCGAGTGCTGGGATGATGTGACTGGACAGCCGAGATACGCAATCGTTCGCAAGATAATATTTTCCTCGACGTTGATGATGTGGCTGGTGCTTTTTCTCGTTAAGGCCAGCCTGTTATGCTTTTCAACAAGCTGGTGGATGATGGACTCATTCAAAGTTATGGTTATCATCAGGGTGATTGGTTTATTAGTCGTGTTGTGCTGGCCTGGGGTCTTAATCTACGGTCTGCTCTGGTGTCAGCCGTTCCGCATCAATGGTAAAAGTTACCATCTCGATGATGCGTTGTATCGAGGTTTAGGAGATGTAGAGCTAACTTACTGATTCACCTAAGGGGATATAGACAAAACTTCCGCTGGGCTGCGTTCGCGCGATTCAAGTACACGACGTATCGGCACTAGTGTAGCCGGCACAGATTGATCGGTTAAGAGCCTGTTCAATCACACCCATCCATTGTACTGAATGGCGACTAATAATATTACAATTATAGTTCTAGCGATTCCGCTGCACTATTTCCTCTCCTGAGAAAAGTTCTATTTAGACAGCGCTTCGGAATTGCAACCATGATCATCCCGGTCTATTTTGTACAATCTGTTCCTGGTCTTTGGAGTTGGAACAATCCTACAGTGGGATAATCTCCACAATCACTCTGCTCCGGCCGCGACGCGATTTGTCGAGTTCGAACGGCATTGAACTTGGAGCCGGTATACTGATCCGGTGCGTGCCAGCCACGAAGGCTTTCTTCGGTCCGTATCGTCAGCGTAAGAATAGTATTTTGGAGATTGCGGCGAGAGAGAGGAAGAAAAAGCACTAAGAGAGAGGTTGAAGACGCAGTGCCAGAACGGACCGATGGATCAGATCCCCGCAGATCGACAACCTGGGAACAAATACAGGTGGTTCGGCAGTAGGCTCAGACGAGAAAAAGGATGCAACTGAAGACGATCGCTTATAACTGTGGCCCCATTAGGAGGTAATTGGGAAACGGTTACACTCCGAGTTCCCGGCGTGTTGTGTACTTCATGACGTTACTATCTAGTGTTTTCAGAGAGGTTCAAGAGATTTAAAAACAGCGAACGGTGAGGTTTGCTGTGGAAGCGAGGATACATTCGTTATCGGAAGGGTCGTGAAATGCGTTTTTGCTGAGGCGAAAATGAGAATCCGGGAGCGTAGTATCGGCTCATGCTTTCGAGATTTCTGTTGAGTAACATTCTCCACCGAGTGGGTCTACGGTAGTTGAGAGAATGGTAGCTTCAGAATAGCGCTGGTAATTGCGACGAGAAATGATATACAATTAACACGATGGTAGGGCTAATTAAAACGTTCGGATGGAACATCGGACGAAGTTTGAAGCTGAATTGAGTAGAACAAGGATAAACCCAAATCGTGAAACGAGAGACTCTACGGTCTCGGCAACCATGACAGGAGGACGGGAGAAACCAAAATATGCGCTCGTGATAATTATGTACTCTACCGTAAACCGCTAGTGGAAAAGACACATGGGTGTCGACCTAATGTTACGAAAGAATATTCCAGGTATAATAGGGCCAACAACCACTCGAAGCCTGTTAAACAAATAAAAACGGTCCCGTGTTCACGCTATTCGCCGAGATCCTGCAGCATGGAAATGCCAGAAATGCTCTGCTGATATCGTGGGATATTGCCGTTGAAAAACGTGAGTGGGTGTGGATTTGGACCTGCAGCTGTCATGTTTACAACCAGGACTTCCCGGCTAGTTTGAGGAGGGGCAAATATCCCGTTGTGGATCCTCTTGCCAGGCGGGTAATCACTTAGCAGTGAAGCGCATCAGCACTGTAGTTGATCAGTTACTCTAGTAAATCCAATTTCTATACTAACTAACTAGTATCCTAAATCGGAAATTCTCCCCCGCTTTTTCGTTTATTCGTCAAATAATGCAAAAGCGGTGAAGAAAAGATGTCGTTCAATTATGCTTCTATGGAGCCTGCCCAAAGGGTGCCAGTACATTCCCTTTGACTGGTGAGCCAGGATTCCCAAAGGTGAGTAGATATGCGGGATGTAACACCGTCCATGTGTCTACCATTGCCATGCATTTGTAAGAGTTCGAAGCCTCCGGTCTGTTAGCGGTCGCTTCGAGGGAAGATTAATGAGTTTCATGGCGATGTGACGACGGCTTGTGAAATTGCAGTACGAAAAAGATTTGATGACCGTTATGAAACAGTTACACGCGAGCGCTGTTAACAAGACGCTTCCGGGTAATGTTACACTTTGTAAGAAAACGAGAACTTCATTAGGTTGCGAGGCATAAGTTGAGATACCCTACGAGAGCTGTAGCCCTAGTAGTAAATTAAACATTTGGCTTTCCAATTACATCGCTTCAAGAAACAACTCTTCAGAGCGATAAGATGGTACATGTCAGTTTTCTTTCGTCCTCCTCGGATATAAATGTCGCCCACGAACGTTCATCCGCTTCAATCTAGAGCAACGACAAGCAGCAACCAATTCTTCCTTAGAGCTTCATCTCCCTACAGACGCATCAGACATTGCTCTGGCTTTCTATCCGATCACCATTTTCACAGCTACAATTTCAATTTAAGGATATCTTTTCAAAATGTACTTCTCAACTCTCCGAGCTGCACTTGTTGTGCTCACCATCACACACAAATCTCCGCATCCAAAGTGGTCGTTTGGTGGGGCCAGAACTCAGCAAATCAGCACGGTAAGCTACTCAGGCAGACCCATCTAAGGCCTGAACTGTTAAGGTACTCATTCTGAGAACACGATACAGGTGCTCAAAAGCCCCTCAAAGACTATTGTGATAGCTCCGATATTGATACACTGGTTGTGTCTTTCGCCTACACCTTCGAAGGGTATGTTCTCACTTGTTCATCCGTACCACATGTGCTTTCGCTCGAAGACGCCTGTTTTGAGTATATTCAGTCAGAATCGCTGATCTTCAAAGCCCGAATAAAATCCCGATCTTGAATTTGGCCGACGCTTGTGAAAACAACTTTCCCAATTCGGACCAGTTAACCTGCCCGCAAGTCGGAGATGATATTAAACATTGCCAGTCGGTTGGCAAAGAAGTTCTGCTTGGAGTGGGCGGCGCCGCCGGTGACTACAGTCTCAGCAGCGCGCAAGAAGCTCAAAGCGCAGCATTCCAGATTTATAACGCTTACTTTGCGGGCCATGATAGCTCGGTTCTCAGGCCGTTCGGTGACGCAGTTCTTGATGGACTGAATCTGGGTGAGATTACACCCTCCCGTATGATCTTTCCGTCTTGGAAAGTTATCGAGGGCGGGAAAATGAAAACTGATGGCTTTTCGTGATCGCTATTCAGATCTTGAAGCAGGGCAGGGTACCTATTGGCCCAATTTCATTGACGACTTCAACCAGCTCGCTGGCTCGAAGCACTACTTGATGACTGGAGCCCCTCAATGCCCGTTCCCCGATGCTTACATGGGCCCCGCGTTGGATGCTTCTTACTTTGATGAGGTGAAATTCCAACTTCTTCGATGCTAAAATATTCATTCGCTAACATTTTCTTGTCTTTGATCGTTTCAGCTGTACATTCAATTTTACAGTAAGTGAAACTGACTTTTATAATGCTTTTCTTTTTGCAAGTAACTAACTGTAATTCTTTCAGATAACTACTGCTCCATCGGCTCCGGTTCTTACAACTTCGACGAATGGGCGGACTGGGCACAGACCTCGTCCAAGAACCCCAACGTAAAACTCTACATTGCGGTACCGGCTGATCCAGGTGCAGCTGGAAGCGGCTATAAGAGTGTTCCTGCGATCGATTCTGGCACAAAGTCTTCCCGCAAGAGCAAGAACTTTGGTGGATATGCCGTCTGGGACGCCAGTCGGGCGCCGTCCGATTTTCTCCATGGGCTCAAGTCGATCGGGGGAGCCTCACGCTTTTCCGCATCTTACAAACTGGAAACACCTATTGGGGGACATGGCAAGAGAGGATCAGTTGCCGCGAGCGGACGAGCACATGCTAGGGACGTCCGCATTACAGTCTAGCTCACTACGAAAAAATAATTCACATGGCAGGCTAATTTACCAGCAATCGTCTGTAACTTTGTTCTTCTTACTTTTATCATAGTACAATCACGTGACAATGAAGTTCGTTTTACCACACCAAATCGAATTTTCAAGAAATAACTACAAGAATCATATAAGCTATATCTCCACCAACAATACTAATAAACAAACGATATTATAAAATAAGCTCGACTATATATAAACTATGAAAAATTAAGAGTTTAATAGTATATATAACTACCGCGACGCGCCAAGTATTCCTTAATATAATTCGACTAGCTATCGATAGGATATTAATCTTATTAATTATAATAGCGTCCTACTTAGCTTTAATAGCTAGCTAGAGCTTATCCTTATTACGGGGCTATTTAGTAGATAATAAGCGACTAAATTTCTTATAAAGATAAGCCTTAATAATATATATAAATTTTTAATAAAATTTAAATCTAATAAATATATAATCTATTTAAACTATATAATATTATTTTCGTTAAGCTATATTATAACCCTCTTTACTTAATAAATACCGGTACTATTCTTTATAAATAATACCCCTATATTAGATCTACTAATCTTACGGTACTATAATAAAAAGTATAGCGTTAAATACTCCTTTATATATTAATCGATATTCTATCCTAGTCGATCCTTAGAATTAATACGCTTAGCGGGCGTACGCTTATAATATCGATATAAAGAGCTTTTAACTTTATAAATAATATAACCTATATTATAATAAACGTTTTAGAAGCTTTAAACGATAGTTATAAATATTTATTAACGTATTTATCATCAGTCGATTTACGCCTAACTTTAATCTTAGTTTAATATCTATTTTAATAGTATTTTTATTACTAAATACTATATTATAAATATCTATTTTTATATCGTTACGATACTCTTTACTAAAGGTTAATCATTTAAGCTAAGCTTTAATAGTTAAATAAGCTTTTAAGCTATATATAGAATTAAATATTATTTTTTAATAGTATTTATTAAACTATATAAGTACTAGGCTTTATAGCGACTTTATACCTTATATCGTTAATTAATATAAATAGATTATTTTAATAGTTCTTAGAATCGCGCGAGAATTACGATCAGTAAGCTTTAAACGCTTATTTAAACGTTTATCGGTAAAGATTTTATTAATTATTTTATAACGTTAAGCGATTATTTAATAATATTATAGCTAATATTAATATACGGTATAATATCCTTAATAGGTACCTTAAAATCGTATAAAGTAGCGATCTAAACTCGGTTATAGTCCTATACTTAAGCGCCCGGTATTTTGTTAAGTAATAGTAGAGATATATTAATTAAAGTACGGGGTAGCTTCTTTATCGGTAGATTTTTGATATAGAAAAATGAACTTCATTGTCACGTGATTGTATTATAAGAACCGTTTCCTTTGAATATCATATACCCCTTTCGCGCTTTTTTTTACTCTTTCAACTGAATTTTCATTCTTTTCAATCTTTGGAAACTATTTGACTATGTACCTTTTAAGATCATTTCCCTGGCGGAATGTTTCCTTTTCATTATGTTTATAAGTTGATTTTATATATATTTATAGAATATTTTCAAACGGGTGCATCCAATTTCTCTTTGCAGCCTAGATGGTGGAAAAAGAAAAGTCAGGGTGAAGATGAACGGAAACAAACGTAACTTTTCTGACTTGCGCCGCCTGGCGAACAAAAACAGCCGTTAAACTTTGATCGATGGAAAATACGAGCGTCGCGTGGGGTTTACTGCTCTCTCGGTACCTTCGGAGTAGCTTTCTTCGTGATAGATAGAATCGTCCTCATTGAAGCTGTGTGAGATAACCTTAACGGCGGCGGGGCTTCATATACGCACTTCAGAGGTTTCAACAGTGGGAGACCGGGTTAGGGATTTTACTCGGCTTAACCCGTATTCAGGACAAGAATTTAGACTTTGACTGTTCTTCGGCAATAGTACGCACCAATAAGATCTCGAGCAATCACAGAAAACGTCAGCGGCTCGGTAAAGCTTTCTAAGCATTGAGGCAAATTCCGTTGATCAAGACTTTCATATTTGATGTTCTCGAAATCTTTCTTCGAGGATTTACGTTTGTAAGTTGTAACACCGTCTCGTATTCGCTTATGCAAGGTTTGGTTTGGCTTGAAAGGACGCCATTAAACCGTACGTTAAGCCTGGAAAAGCTTGTTCAAATTCCAGCTTTATAGGTAAACACCGTTGCGCAGCGGAAGCACGTATATCAAACAAATTTCGGAATATCCCGTTCGGTTCGTATCCATGTTGCCGTGATGTTGTGGCTCACGCAGGGGACGCTTGATGTACCTGATACTAGGAGATATATAATCGAGGGCCAGCCGTTGAAAGCCTCGAAGAACCAGCTTCTTTTTTTTTTCGTTTCATAAAATCTTCTTTGCATTGTTTTCGTCTTTATCATCACTCAGTCCTTAGACCTACTACCAAAAGACAGCAGTGGCAATCTCTCGCGATGTCGACCGTCAACGCGACCGAGTTCGCAAGACTCATGACCTTTGGTTACGTCATGATCGTAATTGGGAGGTCGCGACGATTTCAAAATGGCAGACCTCGCGGGTCTCTTACTCCGCAACGAGACTCACGCTACAGAGCTTCTGAACCTTTTGCGGACGATCCGATAGCCTCGTTGGAAGCGTTGCAACGAGTAATACCACCTCTTCCAAAGGAAAGCGGCCGCTGGCCTGCAAATTTACGGATCGGGTTTTGCAATACTCAGTAAATGAAATGAAAGCCTGGCAAGTGGTACGTTTTGAGAAGGCCTTTCTCATACACGCGTTCTTTTATCTGACTCTAGTATCCATCCTTGAAGGCCTCTACGTTGCGAGTATTGTGTACACTGTCGCTACGCCTGCCGTCAAGATGACTTTCTTAATCTTTTACCACGCATTGTCTCCTGAGCGCGGTTACCGCATTGCTGTCTACGCGGTCTCCGTCGTGGTGATTGCGTATCCGTTGGAAACATTATGGGAGTCATATTTGAATGCCACCCTATCGACTACTGGGATCACCTCCTGACCTCCAAGTGTATCAATCGCTACAGCAATACCGAAGCGTTCGGTGTGATGGCGATTCTGTGCGACTTTGCCATTCGGTAAGTACAGGTGATCAGCTATATCTAGAGACCTGCAGAACCAAGGAGCTCACTAGACATGGAGGTTTCTACCAATGACGATAGTCTGGAAACTCAAGAGCCTGCGATTAAAAGAGAAGCTTCTTCTCGTGGTGATCTTCGGTATGGGCGGGGTGTATGTATAAGATTACCGGACCCGAACGTTGTACGAAGAGAAATTCAATTATCTAATTCAAAAAACTGGATAGGATTTGCTTTATTGGGATAATGCGTCTTATTAACTACTACTATTCTGGCACGCCGCGGACTTCCCGTGAGTATTGTTGAACATGGGTCATGGGCGAGGTAGTAAGCTCCGAGTCTTGTAACTAATGCGTTTAGCGCCTTTGGTTGACATCTCACATATGATTAACGGAGAATGATATAGTGCTGAGATCAACTTTCTACTGATGATCACCTGCCTACCCGCCCTGAAAGCCGTCTTCCTCCCGCGAACTGACCTATCAAAGCTCCGCACACCATTGCCACCCCTGTCAAAACCAGATCCTAACGGCCCTCACGATGCGCGACCAAGACAACAACAGCTGGACTCCGCACTGCGGAAGCGAGGATGAGCAAGTGGGGTGGCGTGACGCGCTCCTTCAGGCTCAAGAGTAAGCTAGGTGCCACTGCAATGGGCGACAGCGTGCTCCAGGAGAACGCACACGTGCTGGGCTGGGGCACAGTTGGGGTATAAGTGAGGGCACAGGCACAAGGGGATCTGCGGTCAAGGACGGCGTAGTTGATATCGAAAGAGAGCTGAAGGACAATAGCGAACCCAGTGGCGCGGACCAGATGGCTCATATTAACTCCTTGAATCGTCTTGAGGGGAAAGAAGATAAACAAATAGTTTGATGATAGCGTTCACACATGAAAGACTCTTTATGACATGTTTTCGCGGAATTTCCAGATGGAACATGCGGCGTTCACTGGCATGTCACCAGCTTCTTAACGCCGATGGCAAGCTCGCCGGTAAACCCGCAAATGGGTATTACCTCACCGGATGTTCGATCTTAATTATATAAATTGTTTAAGGCTTTGACTCAATACTTTGAAACGTAAAGGAAGGGGATTGTAAATAATAAAACAATACGTGTTGAGACGCTTTAGATCTGCTACTTGAGACAAGCTCGAGGGTCATTTACCAGCGCTTGTAATATTTATTTGTTGAATGTTACACAGCCACCACTTGACATAACATTTCACATGTGGGATTTTTCTTTCTAAAAAATTCATAGACTGAGGATTATATTGGTAGCGAGCGAGAAGCCTCATCATACTGTATCTGCTCGTAGGATCTCAACATTGTGGTAGCATTGCATAAGGTCAGAAGAGGCAGGAGCCGGAAGCCACCTCCTTCCAAATAAAGCCTAATACTACGCCATTCGAGAGGCAGGAGCGAGTTTATGCAGCGGTTACCGGCCCGCCGGGTAGAGAATGATCCTACAATAGTAATGTCCGTCGGA
This sequence comes from Pezizomycotina sp. ARF18, assembly GCA_002224055.1. Taxonomy (NCBI): domain Eukaryota; kingdom Fungi; phylum Ascomycota; species Pezizomycotina sp. ARF18. Next base: position 4,401 of record AZLU01000111.1, on the reverse strand, counting down.
TTTCCGCGAACCCTGCGAATAGAAAGGCAAGGGTTACCGCCCGCATTACGATGGAAATAGCCGAAATTCGTGAGCTCGTCTGAGCAAAATTTCCAAATATTGTGGTTTCTCGCTCTTACCTAGCCTTGCGTAAATCCTCATCGCTTGGCTGTTGTGTTCACAACACAGCGTTTAATGAGTAACAAAGAGGCGCAAGCTATCGCCGCGGTACGTAGCGCAACGATCTTGCCGCAGTCAGTAATACCAAATGGGTATGAATGTTAATCCCGTGATTCTAGCAGATGCTGAAAGCGCAGCATTTCCGGCAAGGACAAGCATTATCAAGTCGTAACTTCCAATAATCGTCGACTCGGATGTCACCCTGGCGGATAAGTTCTAGGAATCCGACCGCTGTACTACTTTCCCCGTCGCATCATTAATACAATTTCTATCGGTCGAAAGCGCATAAAGACCGTATGAGGAATTCCAAACCGCTATTCCGCGGCCTTGCTGTCGTTGAATGAGGAGCTTTGATCATATTGGGATGCATGATGCTTGGAGGTATAGAGATTGCAAGCCCGGGTTGAGTATAAATAAGTCGTTGACGAACTTCAAAGCTGAAAATAATTTCTCATCATCAAGAAATCCATCTCACTTCAATACAGCAACGTAGCATTCTCGCATCCTTCCAAAGCCTAGAGTAAACCGGTCATCGACTCACAAATAGTATCGAAATGCATTATAGCAATCTCATCGCCTCTGCTTTCGCCATTGTGGGCTTCGCTACCGCGCCGGTCTTCGCGGACTGCTATCCGGCTAGGGGCGCTATCGCCATTCCCGATACGGACAAGTACTTCATGGCCCCCAGTTTTGCCTGCTCGCGGCCAGGGGATGCTAGGCTCTGGCCTCTCGACCAAAACATATGAACGACTTGGTCGAAGCATTTAAAACAGCGAGAGCATACGCTAAAGACGACGCTACTAAAATGAGTGGCTGCATAGCCATGCACAAGTTTCTATGGAGCGCTGAGGTTACGCTCGAGCTGGAGCAAGGTGGACTATGTACGATATCGGCGACGTCAACACAAACAGCATTATCAGAACTTTCGTCAACGTTCGCCGAGACGCGGGTAACCCCCAAAAGTTCACCACTACATTTACAGAAACGCGACGACCCTAACGTCAAGTGGGTCGGGTCTATCACGTTCCAGGGGGAACGACTATGATTTGAGTGGTTGCAAGTCGGTGGTGGAAATTCGTAAAGGGCAGGCGGGGCTATGCTGAGCAGGGGACAGGACAACATCTCTTCCCAGCAGATAGTATGGGTACTATTATTAGTTATCTGGTACTCGAGGTGCGGAGTTGACGTTATAAGAGCGCGGGCATTTGCATCAGCCTGGGCAATTCTCTAAACATCGCGGATAGAGACGTGAACTTTTTGAAAATAGATTTTAAGAGGACAGATTTTTATATTCTAATTTTTTTTTTTTTTTTTGAAATTATCACGAAAGACAAATTACCGGCAGTCTTGCTACTAGTTTTAAAAACTCGAGCATATCTTAGGATTGGGTGTATTAGTTATATTATAGATTTTTTAGAACGAAACTTTTCTAGCACTAGTCCATTATAATAGTTATATTTCTTTATAGGCAACTCAGTACTTGCATTTAATATATATATATATTTATATATTATCTTCTACGCCGTCTCTTTTAGATTATATCGCTGTTGAGGCCGATCGATTCCGATGATCTGTAGACTAGGCTGCTTGGAAGCTCCGACGTGTAGAATCTGAACTTAAATCTCAAGAGCCAGCCAACGCATATGACAATCGCCACTAAAAAAATAAATCATAACAACACTAAGTATCTTACCTATGTATTAGTGATCTAGCTGGACGTCAGGAGTAGACTGTATTCCTTCAACAGGCACCAAGGGAAGGAGGTCGCAAGGATCATCCTTGTCAATACTGCCTTTCTGAACCTTGGTTGTCGTTAGATTTTTATGGTTAAAAAAAATTCATGAGAAATTGTCGATTTCTATTTAGACCCAGATTGATAAGCTCTGTAGTTTATAGTGGCTTTTATCAGTCTGGGTCTAAAATAGAAATCGACAATTTCTTATTGGGTAAAAAAAAAGATTAAAAAAAAAAGATTTACTATATAAAAGCTAGGTTACTATTATAGGTATATAACTTATTAAGTTAATTAGTAGGGAGTTAGAGAGAAGCGTACTTAAGTTTTTATGCCTTTCTAACTACTAGAAATTAATTGCGATAGAATTTTATATCTTTTAAGTAATTGATTATATTTTTTTAAGATACTGTAAAGCTATAGATTTAATATATTACCTATTAAATTAATTAATAAATATAAGTAGTAAACTCGAGCTTATTTCGCTTAATAAAATATATATGATATTATATATTAGATTTTATTTATTAATCGGCTGTTTGATTATTTTAATTAAAATTAAAAGCCTGTTATACTAATTAATTAAATGCGCGACTTGCGACGGAATCTGATCGGGTTTTAATTACTTTTTAATAAGGCGACGGCGTAAACTCTTTCCGGCTAGCCTCGCTCGCGCGGCCAATGAGAGCCCCCCTTTAATTAGAACCCGGCCGCTTTTTTTTTAGCTTTTTTTAGGCGGCTAACTGACCGACTCTACTATTTTAGGGGTTATCTAGGGTAATACTATACTAATCCTAGGATTTATATGAGAAAATTTTACTATAGTCCCACCGGGACTCCGGGACTACAGAATTTCGGACCGAAATTTTAGTATCATAATATAGTATGCCGCTGCGGTATTTTTTCGTGATGTACCCCGCCTCAAAATCTTACAGATTTCCTTTCCTTTTTTTATCCTTTTTCTTTCTTTTCTTTTTCTGCCCTTTTCCTTTCTTTTCTTTTTGTCTCTTTCTTTCTTTCTTTCTTTTTTTTTTTTTCTGCTAACGGTATTATAGAGCTTAAAAATATTTAATAAGTATAAATTGATATGATTAGTATTAAATGATATTAATTGTAAATTAGGTAACACAAGAAGCTCGCCTATTATCATGGAGTTTTTTTCAGGTAAATTAGTAAAAGGCTGATTTTCAGCTGTGCGAAAAGCAGCACAATGGAGAAAATAGCCTAGCGGAGTGCCTTATCAGTTATCAAGCACCAGCCTCATCTACTCTCACATGAATCGGGACGAGGCTGGCGACGCATCCATCATACAAAGAGCAAGGCTGTGCGCACCACACACGGAAACACCAAGGGCAGGGCCGTATAAAACACATCCCTCCACCATGTCCGCTGAAGCGCTATTTTTCACTACCAACTTATATTAGTCAGATAAGATAAATAAACAATAGACATCATGGAAGCTTTTGGATTTGCATCCTCCGTAATCGCCCTGATTACCATCGCAGCGCAGGTTGGCACGCTGCTGTCGACTTACATCAGCGAGGTCAAAATGCGCCAGAGATGTTAAGCAACCTCCCTCTCGGAGATATCGAGCCTCACCAGAGTGCTCACAAACCTGAAGCAAACCATTGACTCCGAAATCTTCAAGAACAGGATCGAGCAAGATCTACTTACCGCCACAAAGGGGAGCATTGGCGTTTCGTTAACAGGTTGTTGATGACTGCTTGAGGACCCTTAGATCACTCAATCCGAGTGGGAGTCGCGCTCGGAACCGCACCGGAAGAGACCACGTCTGGTCAACATGGCTATTACGCAGTTCAGGCTCGCGGTCTGAGGAGAGTAATATTAGATCTTACAGGTTGAGGATCCTTACGGCGAAGGATGCAATTAATATTTCATTAATGGCGCTTTCAGTGTACGTAGATGGTTTCTTACATTGCCCCATGACCACTGCATATCCTTACACGTGGCTAACGTGATGTTAGAACTTCACAATTCGAATTACAAAACTCTGTGGACAACCTGATACCCGACTCGATGAGACATCCGAGAAAATCAATGAGTGTTAAACGTCTTGAACGAACGATTCCAGGGTATCCACCTCAATGACGACATGGAGACAATTAGTATGCACGGCGGGTAGTGGAGACAGCATCGGACATTGTGTCCATGGCGTCTTCCACGGCAATGAGCGTCACCGACCGCACTGAACGCAATCTGTGATTTTTCCCAATCCGACAGGCAAAGCGCAGTTATGTCTGGTGGAAAGTGTCAACAGCTCAGCTAGCCACGAGTTGATGAATATAGACTTGAGCAGGCTAGGTATGCGAAGCGCTTCTTGAACGAGGCTTAGCGGCTTATGCGAAAAAGTCTTACAGAGATGCAGAACATTACTCGAACATTACCTAGTTATAGTGCAAAGCGAAGAACTGCAAGAGAATCAAGACAAAATATTCCAAACTTACCTTAAGCTCTGTACCTCGTGCCTGCAGCAGGGCAAGTTGGAGAAA